>JBBMOL010002912.1:0-20024 GCA_037954665.1 Laguncularia racemosa
ACACAAACATACAATTTTTCCTAGGATTAGGTTTTTTTTTTTGGTTTGGATTCGACCCCCAAAAAAAATTTTTGGCGCCGTTGCCGGGGATTGGTGTCAAGTTTTTTCAAAATTTTTGTATGACTCGTTCTTCTCAAAAACAGTTTGATGGGTTCGAACCCAAAACAAAAATAAAAACCTACCCCTAACAATTATATGATTTTCATATGGGGGTTCAGTAGGGTCGAACCCAAAAAGGATTGGTTAAATATATTTAAATTAAAAGAAAAAAAGGGGAAAAAAAAAAAATGGGGGGTTTTTTTTTGTGAATCAAAATAATTTTTTAAAACCCCAAATAATAAAATCGAATTTTGGGAAAAAAGCTTACCCAAAAGGGAAATTTCAAATAGCTTAATTCGAGGAATTAAATCATCGATGCAAATGTTTTCCTTCTTTTTTAAAAGATAAACTATTAGGGTTTTTTTAAAAACAAGCTCTAATAACCTATCTCTCCTTACTTCTTCGATAATCAAAACAACTCTTTGATTATTTCTCTTTTCGATTAAAAAACCCTAAAAAAAAGCTCTTAGGATTTAATCTATCAATAGCTTTAAAAAACTAGAGGAGCCCCCCAAAATTCATGCCAGTAGTTTAAAAAAATACCCTATTTAAACAAGATCATACATCTCCATAACATGAATTCGATCATCTATTTTATAATCAAACAGGTTTTTGGCACCAGACTAGAACTACCAAAAAATATGGTTTTTGACGTGATGTTGACAATATTTTTAACTTCAAATTTGGGGGTAGAAGAGCTCAAATTTTCAAACCAATCAACAAAAAATAATAATGAAAAAATTTTCAGAAGATATATGAATATCCAAAAAAAGGAATAGATTAAAGCAAATAAATTAGATCTCACAATTCGTGAAGAATTAAACTTCAAAGCCCTTTGGGGGGGAAAACGCTTAGCTACATATTTTTCATCATAAAAATGAAAATTAAAAGTAAAAACAAAACAACCTCTGTTCCCGGTTTTGCTCTGCCTCCCCCCCTTCCTTCTTGTCTCCAAGATGTCTAAGTTTATCATAACCTTCTATTTTTTAGTTTTTTTATTTGTTAAAGGAATGGCAAAATGATTTTTTTCTAGCAAGATACAAAATATTTTTCCCCTTTTTTTAAGTAAATCTTTCAAGAAAAAAATAATCATCCGCCGGGGACCCCCCAAAAACCCACGGCTTTTTTTCAACCGTGCCTTCCTCTATGGATAATCTACAATTTTCATCTATCCAGTGTGTACCACGGCTTCAACCACGGCCCCGATCCCAAGCCGTGTCATCCTCTAGCCGAAGTTCCAAAATTTTTTCCCCCTTTTAATTTAAAAAATGGCAGGGCCTTCATCAAGTTTCCCAAACCCGGGGTTTTCCCCCAAAAGGTTTCCACCATTTCCGTGTCACAAGCCGTGTCCTCCTTTCTCATGAGTGTGTAGAGGGTTTTGAACATGGCCATATCTAAAACCGTGCCCCTTCAAGACAAATACACGGTCGTGTACTCAACCATGTAATTTTCCTGTGCGTTCAAAACTAAGTAACACGACCGTATACTTCAACTACACGCCCATGTACTTTCCTCACGAAATGTAAATCTTGTTCTTTGGATCTATGTTAGTAGATTGACTTCTCTAATTTACTTGAATTATCACCCTTTACTCCATTTAAACCTGATTATCAACCATAATAGAATTAAGTAACCAATTCCTTATGATTTCTATAAAATCTATAAATAAATTAACACACTTATACAATAAAAAGATTGAGTAAAAAATGCTCTATCAAATTCCCCCACATTAAACTCTTAGCTTGTCCTCAAGTAATTGAAATCAAATCAAATGAGAAACCGTCATAGATTATACGAACTTTCTTTTCAATCATTCAAGCATCTATTCATTTGTAATTCATGACTTGTAATTATTAATGTCTACTACTTCAAAACCAAACTGGTTTCATGTGATCGAAAATTACCATTGACAAAAATTTAATAATAGCTTAATCTAAACAAAAACCAAACATTAATCCTCATGTTTATGCAAAAGAATTTTATTCCAAAAGAAAATACTTAATCCACTATTAAAAACACCCAATTAAACTTCCATTGGATATTATCAATATATATCTTGAGTAATAAAGTAAAAGCATATAGTATCAACTCTTTTCCATAGATTTTTCTCCCTGTTTATATAAGTTTGTTATCATTCAATGATGTTTACATTCACTGATGCTTCTTGATTTAATCAAGCATCTATTTTGACGAGTTTTTGCCCGCAAGTTCTTTTCATGAACTTTGCTTATTTTTGTTTTTTCGCGCCTTATCGTTATATGATTCATTGAGTTCTGGCACATCCTCGAGCGTCGTCATCTACACGTGACCGGGTTTGAAGATAACCCCGACGGACTCTTCCACACACTAACATTCAAGTTTTGAATACTCTTAACCTAATTATTTGAATTATTGGAGTAATGGCTATGCTTGAGTTTTATTTTATTTTAATTTTTTTTTCTAAACACTTCAAAGAGTATATAGTTGCTTAATAAACCTAGAAGTAAACTTTGTTTATTTTTCACTTAGGGACTATTTCGACTTTCTCTAGACTTCCAATTCCTAAAGCTAAATAACAAGGTAAATTTGTTTCTAAAGATTTCACTACTTTAATTTTTAACCAAGTATTCTAATCACAACAGTAGGTGAGTAAGCAGTTGAACAAGTCAATTTCACATTTTTTGTAGATGCTTTATACAACATTTAGTACAATCTCAGATTTCATGATAATTTTGAAAAAACTTTGGCTTAAAATTGCATAATGACATAACAATCAAAATATGAGTCCATTCTCTATTTCCTCTATATTTTATTATCCTCTCCCCCACATTTAGCTTGAACTTGTCCTCACTGTTCCTAATTCAGCACAATTAAAAGAGTAATCAACACAAGCAACATTAGAGAATAAAGAAAAGAATACTGGTACTCCTACCCCTTGTATGAAGTGTAAGTAATTGGAATTCTCCCCTTAGCACTACAAGGTGACATCTGATGATATGTATCCTTGCTGCACGCTAATTAGAAAAAAAAAAATCAAAACAACACAGAATCAAAACAAAACTAAATTGATTTTTTTTTTTTTGACATGGTTTGCCTCCCATGAAGCGCCTATCTTTAACGTCTTTGGCTAGACATCCTGGCTAGATGTTCCGAGTAAGGGTTTTGATTCCAGCTTTGGTGCCTGTGGAGATGGGTCAATAACCATTCGCCACAAAAACAGGAGAGATATTGCTAGGAAGTTTCATGCATCATAAATGTTAAATTTAATCATTCAACCATCAAATACAATAGAGAGGGTAACCATCATTTACATCAATTTTCATCTTGGATGTCCTTAAGGAATGGTCGCCCTAATATATCAATGATGAATTATGGAATCATATCTTCCAATCAAGCACATAAAAATCACAGAAAAACCAACCCATTAACTTGAACTAAAACATCCTCTATAAATCCCTCAGGTTAAACATTTGGACCTGTCACAAGTTAAACAATAACACCTGTTTCCTCCCTTCAAGGACCAACATACAACACGTTGATAACAGACCAAGGCATGACATTGGTCGAAGGCTCCTAGATCCACCATGGCTTTAAGCGATTCCAAGATTCCTATTTTGCAAGGAATAGTAAACATACCTGGTCCTTGCATTTAGGAGGAAGCCTTCTTCTGAAAAATAGCTGAAATGTTCTCACCTCACACTAATCTTTTCATTACCTTCAGCTTCCTTTTAGTTAGTGCAACAATTCTTTGAGAAATTTATCATAGCGAGTATTTGCTTAATGGCATCAATCAAAGGAATATTTACCTCAACTTTTCGAAAAGTTTATCCAGAATCTCTTTTTCTTCCAATCCATTTTTGGTTTTTTTCGATAATCTAGAAGGGAAAGGAGTGCGTTAACATGACCTTTTGATGCTCTCTAGAGACCGCTAATCTTGTTGTTCCTGTTGGCTCGATTTGAAAATTTCTTTCCTTAATCTCTTCCCTCAAGATAATGGGTGTCCTTTTCTTATTTGATCCCTATAATCTGTTCCACTTGCTCCAGGTAATTGCATAACGCTTGCTCGATTTGTAATAGTTTGGAAGGTAACCTTACCTTGATTTTCTAACCTGTTTTACAGTAGAATCAAGTTGGCTTACTGATTCTCTAAGTTTTGAATGCTTTGCTTTGTTTCCCCTCCTACAAATGTTTTGTACTACAAACAAGAGACATAACAAATTCCTCAGAGACTTACCCTGAAGTTGGAAGAGCTTGGGGTTATTTGGTTTAATGGCTTAGGCTGGAATTGTATGGAAATGTTGTGGGTTATAGCCATAAACCGAAAGTTAGGATTATCCCTCCATCTAGGAAATTGTAAGTATTCGAGTAGGGATCATATTTCCTCTGTGGGGGCCTGTCCTGGAATCCTCGCTACACAGCATTGGCGTGTTCATGATTGTCATCTTGCAATGTGGGGCACATGTCCGTTATGATGATTAGGAGCAGCACAAATCCACCAAGCCTTCACCTGCTGTGTATTTTCTGAGGGCTATCTGTTTGCACAAGGGAGGTTAGGTCTAGAAAATTTTATGTTTCAAGGGTTAGAAACACTTACCTCTTTTTCCTTCCTTGAAGATGTATCCATTGCCTATACCCAATTGTTGCGAATTAGGCAGCCTAATGGAGAACAATTCCCCTTATCGTTGACCATGGGTTTTTGTTACTATGCACCCTCCGCTTGCAGCATCCATCATCCTTCCTCCCTCCATAGGAATCAGGCCTTCATAAAGTATTGGATGAGAGATTGTTCATATATCCCATGTTGGTGACAGCTTGCACAAAGTTGCTTGAACCTACTCACAATACTCGTGAATAGTCTCGGTGGTCCCTCTGATTGAACACAATTTCTCTTCTTATACCAGCAGCTCTAGACCGGGGAAAATTTTAACTAAGAAGAGTCTGACCATATCTGTCCTAGTGGTTATAGAACCTAAAGCAAATAAAACAACCAATCATTAACTTTATTACTTAAAGGAAATGGAAAAGCACGTAACTGATTTGATCGTCGTATTCCTTGCTGCCTCATACCTAGAACACACTATATGAAAAATTCTTTCAAATGTTTGTGAGGATCTTCAATCTTCAAGACAATGAAAGGTGGGTAGCAGATGTACAACCCAGATTTCAAACCCAATTCCAACAGCTATTCGGGATAGTGAATACAAAGGGGTTGTTGATTTCACACCTGTGCAGCCAATTCTCATAATGTTCTTTTGGGATTTTACCATATCGTCTTCTTTTTCTTTCAGAATCAATTGGATGAATCAGACAAATCCGATGCAAGTTCAGTCCAGGGGATGGGTCTAGCTTCTCTTCGCAACCATCTTAAGAGCCTTCTCGATTCTCTGGAATATAAGTGGAGTTCACCTATCTGAGAAGAAGCGAGTCATACAAGAAAAGAAATATATTTGACACCAATCCCCCACAACTGCGCCAAAATTTGATGGTGCGAATCCAACAAAAATAAAAACCTACTCCTAGACATTTATATGATTTCATATAGTGGTCAGTAGGACGAATCCCACAGGGATGGTTAATATATTTCTATTCAAAGAGAATAAAGAGGAAAAGAAAAATGGGGGGTTTTGTTTTGTGAATCAATATAATTTTGAAACAAGATAATAAAATCGAATATTGATAAAAGGCCAGCCAAAGGAAATCAAGATAGTTTATTTCGAGGAATTGATCATCGATGCAAATGTTTTCTATCTGTATTTCTAGATAAACTGGTTATGTTATTAACAAGCTCTAATAACCTATCTCTCCTTACTTCTTCGATAATCAAACAATCTATTTTTGTATTATTTCTCTTATCGATTAACAACTCCAAAAACAAGCTCTTAGGATTAATCTATTAATAGCATAAAAAAACTAGAGAGGCCACCAATTCATTCAGTAGATTATAAGATAACCTATGTGTAAACAAGATCAAACATCTCACATAACATAATTCGATCATCTATTTTATAACAAACATGTTATTGTGTCACCCGAGACTAGAACATCAAACAATTACGGAATTGACGTCTAGTTGACAAATATATTCACTTGCTAATTGAGTAGAAATAGCTCCTAATTCATACCAATTCAACAAAGATAATAATGACAAAATTTTCATAAGATATATGAATGTCCAAAAACAAGGAATAGATTAAAGACAAATCAATTAGATCTCATAATCGTGGAGAAATTAAACTTCTATGACCTTTAGCTAAAAATCAGCTTAAGCAACACATGTTCATCATCAAACGAAAATTAAAATAAAACATAACAAGCCTCGTTCCCTCCCTCGGTTTTTGCTCGTGCCTCCCTCCTTCACTTCTGTCTCCAAGATGAATCCAAGATGATCAAAACCCTCTAGGTTAATTCTATTTATATGTTAAAGGAAATGGCAGGTGATCCTTTGCTAGCAAGATACGAAAATATCTTTCCTTTTTCAAGTAAATCTCGAGAAGTAAATAATCATCCAACAGCCTGGCACTTTTTGTTGTGGTCCCCCTACAACACGGTCCTTGGGTCCAAGCGCGTGCCTTCCTCTGTGGATAATCTACAATTCTTCATGTCCATGTCCAGTGTGTACTGATATACGCTTCAACACGGCCAGATCCCAGGGGCCGTGTCATGGCCTCTGGTCGAAGTGTCACACAATTTCTCCTCCTTATTAGTATATGGCACGCTTCATCAAGCTTCCACCACGATTTCCACCACTGCTTCCCACCACAGCCTGGTGTCACAAGCCGTTTCTCTCTCCTTCTCGATGCATTGTGTAGCACGGTTTGAACCATGGCCGTATCTCAAACCGTGCCTACTTCTTAACAGATACACGTTCGTGTACTTCAACCTGTGTATTTTCCCTTGGACCAGATACACTCGTGTACTTCAAAACAACCGTGTATTTTTCCTTGGCTTTTCAAACTAAGTACACGTCCCGTGTACTTCAACAACATGCCCATGTACTTCCCTCCGGTGGTGTAAAATCCTTGCTCTTTGATCCAAGTTGATATAGATATGACTTCTCTAATTTACTTAAATATAACACCCTTAAACTCCATTTTAACCTAATTTCTCACCATATAGAATTAAGTACCATTCCTTATGAATTCTATAAAATCAATAATATATTAACACACTTCATACTATAAAGATTGAGTAATATAATGGCTCTATCATATCGGTTTCTTCCTCATACAGGTGCACTCAATTATAATACAAAAATTGAGAAGACTTTTAAGAGTAAGCGAAGAGAAGCTAGGCTTGTGCGTCAAAAAGAAAACATAACATCTCAATATCCCATGGACTGAACTTAGCATCGGATTGTCTGATTCAACATTGATTTCTGAAAAGAAGATATATGGTAAATCCTGAAGAACATTATAGAGTTGGCTGCTGCCGGATGTATCAACAACCACTTTATATTCACTATCCTGGAATTTGCTGTATGAATTTTTGTGTGAAATCTGGTTTATACATCCTAGCTACCCCACCTTTCATGGTCTTGAGAATGAAGATCATTTACAAACATTTGAAAGAGTTTCATAATAGTGTGTTCTTGTATGAGGCCACAAGGAATAGTCCGAGATCAAATCAAGTTACGTGCATTTCCATTTTTCTTTAGAGTACTAGAGCTAAAGAGTGGTTGTTTTTTTGCCTCCAGGTTCTATAACCACTTGGACAGATATGGTGAGGGCTCTTCTTTGGACAAATTCTTCCCTGCATCTAGAGCTGCCGTTATAAAAGAAAATTGTGGTAGTCAAACAGATGGACACCGAGACTCCTCTTCAATCACGGGTAATTGGAGAGTTTTCAAGCAACTTTGTGCAACTCTGTCCACAACATGGGATATCTGAACAAACTTCTCATTCAATACTATGAAGGTCTTGCTTATCCGATGGAGAGGAAGATGATGGATGGCTGTCTAGTAGGAGGCCCCATATGAATAAAACCCTGTCAAGCTAGGAATTGATCTCATTATTGCTGCTAATTCGCAACAATTTGTGTAAAAGACATGATAACGACTTTAAGGAAGGTAATGAGGAAAGTAGTTTCTAACCTTTGAACATCAAATTTTTCTAACCTAACCTCCCTTGTCAAGTAGATAGCTTCTTGGAAATACACAGCAGGTGGAATACTTGTCGGAATTTGTGCTGCTCCTAATCACCCAACTGACATGTGTCCCACATTGCAAGATGACAATCGATGAGCAAAGCAATGCTGTAGGAAATTTCCCAGGAACATCCACAAAGGAAATATGATCCCATACTTGGAATACTTATAATCCTGGATGGAGGGATCATCCGATACTTCAGATATGGCCATAAACCACAAAATTCCAACAATTCCAACCTAGAGCAGCAAACCAAGTCCCAATAAGCTCCTTCCACTACATGTATTTCTCACGAGAAAATTGTTAAATCTCTTGCTGTTAATGACAAACAATTTCAGGATGAGACAAATGCAGAGCCATTCTCGAACTTGTGAAAACCCGGTAAGCCCACTTGCTTCTTATCTAATAAACAGGTTAGAAACACAAGGTAAGTTACCCTCGTCAGACTATCACAAATCCATAGTCAAAGCGCTAATGCAATTACCGTTGAGAAATTGTACGAAATGCAGGATCAAATGAGAAAGGACATACCGATCTAAATCCTTGAGGAAAGAGACTAAGAAAGAGACTAGCAACTCCGAGCTCAGCAGAACAACCAGACCAGAGGATCCCTCATTGAACCACCAAAGGTCATGATAACAGCACCTCCTTTCCTTCAAGATTAGTGCGAAAACCAAGAATGGAAGCAGAAGAAAAGATATTTGCTTTGAAACTTTTCGAAAAGATTGAGGTCAATACACCTTTGGCTAAATGCAATAGAGCAAGAACCCGCTTCTCGTTTATGCTATATTACTCAAAGAAATTGTCACTAACAAAAGAAGAGTGCTGAAATGTAATGAAAAGATTAGAGTGGGTGAGAATTTTCAGCTATTCTTCAGAAGAAGCAGTCCTCCTAAAAGTATGATCCAGGTAGTTTACTATTCCTAGCAAAATAGTAATTCTTGTAATCGGCTAAAGCTATGTGTTTATTTAGTAGCTTCTCAATGTTATGCCTTTGTCTATTTCATCAATTGTTTGAATGTTTGGTCCCTTGAAAGAAACATGTGTTATTGTTTCAAAACTTGCTGATAGGTCGCAAAGTTTTATCCCCAGAGGAGTTCTAGAAGATGTTTTAGTACAAGTTAATGGGTGGGTTTTTCCGTCCCACAGATTTTTATGTGCTTGAACATGGGAGAATGATGATTCTTGTAATTCTCAATGAAATTAATAGGGAGACCATTTCTTAAGACATCCAGAACGAAAATTATGTACATGATGGTAACCTACACATGGAATTTGAAGGTGAAGTGATTAAAATTAAACATTTATGAATGCAATGAAATATCCTAGTGATATCCTCACCTATTTTTTGTTGTGGATGTTATTGACTCCATTGACACATGCTACATTTGACTTGATAGAACGATGATGAGTTGAAAATAAATTGTACTTAATAGGAGTCCTTACTATTAATGCATTGCGAAAACTCTTAAGGAGAAGCTTGTAATATCCTCAATATTTGCAGGACATGATTTGGGAGTTGGAATCATTAAAAACCAACCAGGTTATGGTGTGTCCTACTTTATTTACCCCCTTCTAACACAAGACTCTCCTCTATTGTGTAGGCACCCAAGCTGGAATTAAAACCCCTTGACCGCGAACATCTAAAGTACATTTTCTTAGGAGAAAATGAGACTCTTGCTGTGATAGTCTCCAACAAACTAATGTACTTTAGGAAGAAGAAAAAGTTGATTCGGTGTTGAGAGAGTACAAAGAAGCCACTTGATGGTCCATAACTGATATCAAGGGACTAAGCCCCTCCACCACGATGCACAAGATTTTAAATGGAAGATAATTTGCAATCCTCAAGGGAAGTTCAGCTGTGTTTGACCCGCCTCCCATGGAAGGTAAGGTAGTTAAGAAAAGAGATCTTGAAACTTCTTGATGTAGGTATGATCTATCCAATTTCCGACCAGCAAAATGGGGTAGCCCACTTCAAGTTGGTTCCAAAGAAAACCGGGCCTTAACTGTGATTGAAAACTCTGATGGTGAGTTAATTCCTACTGTCTGGTCAAGAATGGAGTGGAGGGTTTAATGGTTGATTTACAGGAAGTTTTAAATGTGTCAACTAGAAAAGATCAACTTCCCTCTTCCTTTTCTTGATCAGATGGCTTGAACGTTTGGCTGGCCATTCTCACTATTGTTGTCCTTGATGGTTTATTCTGGTTTTTCAATCAAATTCTAGTGGCGCCGAAAGATCAAGAGAAGACCTACTTTCACATGTCCAATCGGTACTTTTGCTTATCGAGAGGATCCTTTTGGGCTTTGCAAATGCCCCATCTTACATTCCAAAGGTGTATGTTTAGTATATTTCAGATTATTGGAGAAAAAAAAATAATCATAGAGGTTTTCATGATGACTTCACTGTCTATAGTAACTCTTTTGAGTTCAAGTTTGACTACCTTACAGAAGTGCTTCAAAGATGTATAGATAAGAACTTGTGTGAATTATGAAAAAATTTCACTGTTAAGGTTGAACATAGTCTCATTTAGGTAGGTCATATTATATCTTCTAAGGGGCTTGAAGTCGATTAAGGTAAATAGGAATTTGATTAAATCTCTACCTTACCTTGTAAATGTACGGAAATTCGCTCTTTTCTTGGGAGTGCAGGATTCTAATCGACGCTTCATCAAGGATTTTCCAAGGATTACTTAACCCGGGCTATGGGGCCGATGTCTGCAAAAAGAAGTGACAATTTTTTTTTTCCGAGTTCGATGAGGCTTGCAAGAACGCTTTGACACATTTGAGGGATAGTTAAATTCTAATCCAATCATCCACCCCACCTGACAGGACCCTTCCCTTTGAAATTATGTGAGAAGCGAGCAATTATGCCCATTTGAGCTGTTCTTGGTCAAAGAGTTGGAAGAGCTTCTCATGTCATTTAATTACGCTTCCAGAACATGGATAGTGCTCAATGCAACTATCACAACTGAAAAAAGAACTCTTTGCTGTTGTTTTTGCATTAGAAAAATTCAGATCATATTACTTGGTTACTAAGGTAATTGTTTAACTCTGATCATGCATCACTCAAGAAACGGCTACTTGCTAAGAAGAGGCGAAACCAAGACTTATTTATTCGATGGATACTCTTATTACAAGAGTTTAATCTGGAAATACGCGGATAGGAAAGCTCTGAAAACTTAGTTTGCCGACCACCTCAATAAATCTTATCAGTGAAGGGTCAACACCAATACAAGATGATTTTCCAATGAGTATCTCTTTTTCTAGTTCAAAGACAATTCCCTAGTATTTGAAATTGTAACTATTGGTTACTAAGACATCTCCCGAAGTGATTCGTCTAGGCTCATAAAGATAAAATTAAAAGTGATAGCAAATACTATGTAGGGATTATCCGTATTTTATGGAAACATTGTGGCTGATCAAAATCATTAGAAGGTATATTTCTCAATACGAATATTCCTTTGTCCTGCAATTTTGTCATCGTATGCATGTGGTGGACATTTTAGCCCTAAGAGGACAGCTCAAATGGTATTGAGGGTGTGGTTTGTTTTGGGCCTACAATTGTTTCATGATTCTTTTATGTTTTGTAAGTCTTGATGAATGATGTCAAAAAAATGCAACTTAGAAGGACGTAGAGACCAAATGCACTTACCCCTCTATTTCTTGCTTGTGAAATCTTTGATATATGGGTATTGACTTTTGGTCCTTTTCCTCCTTCTCTGTAATGTTTTACATCCTTCTTGCAGTGGATTATGTTTCAAAATAGGGGGGAAGGCCAAGCGACAGCCGAACTAATGAAGCCAAAGTTGTTGTGGATTTTGTTAAATCTCATATTGTTTGCTAGGTTCTGGACACCAAAGGCCTTATCAGTGATCGCGGCACAACACTTTTGTAAAAGAGTAGTTTGAAACTCTACTGTAAAAAGCACAAGGTCCCACTCATCCACTTCCACCGCATACACACCCTCAAACCATTGGATATGGTAAAAGTTTCAAATCAAGAAATCAAGTCTATTTCTCTGGAAAAAACTGGTCAATCCAAGAAGTCAGGATTGGAGCAACCAAAAGGACATGAAGATGCATTATGGGCCTAGCACGCTGACCGCTTACAAGACCCCTATAGGTATGAGTCGCCTTACCGTTTGATGTTTGGCAAACGAGTGTCATCTCTCCCTGAGGAGGTTGGAACATAGGCGTACTAGGTTGTAAAACAATGTAACATGCAAATGATTAAGTTGGTGATCACATAAAACATCAAATACAAGAACTTTAGGAATTCGAAGAGAAGCTTATAGAGTACTAAATCTACAAGTAAAAAACAAGGATTTTCATGATCAAATGATTTCCCCGAAAGAAATTTTTTGTAGGTAAAAAAGTATTACTTTATCATTCTCGATTGAAATTGTTTTCTCTGAAACTACGATCACGATGGATTGGTCCCCTTTGTTATCACTAACATAATTTTCTACATGGTGCAGATGAGATCCAAGTCTTAAAACCCGAGTAAGAACTTCAAAGTCAAAATGGTCATCGCTTGAAACCTTATTATGAAGGATTTCATGTATGTAATATTGCAGAAACCCAGTTTAACTTACCACCCGATTATTTGATTAATTATCAGGGAACATCTAGCCAAGACTTAAAGAAAGGCGCTTCATGGGAGGCAACCCATGTCAAAAAAAAAATAAATCAATTATATTTTATTTTAGTTTTGTTTTGATTTTTCTTTTGATTATTTGCAGCTAGGTATATATCATCAGATGACACTCTCTAGTGCTTAAGGGGAGAACTCCCAATTACTTTACACTTTATTACCATGGAATTACCACCAGTATTCCTTAGCCTTATTCTCTAATGTTCCTTAT
This sequence comes from Laguncularia racemosa, assembly GCA_037954665.1. Taxonomy (NCBI): domain Eukaryota; kingdom Viridiplantae; phylum Streptophyta; class Magnoliopsida; order Myrtales; family Combretaceae; genus Laguncularia; species Laguncularia racemosa. The sequence goes on from JBBMOL010002912.1 coordinate 13,086, forward strand.
TTGTTATTCCTCTTAAATATGGCGAATTAGTGAACGTGCGGACACTGTTCAAACTAATGTGGGGGAAGGATAATAAATAATAGAGGATGGAGAATTGACTCATACTTTGAATGTATTGACCCTTAAGTAATTTCAAGCCAAAATTTTCAAAATTATCATAAAATCTGGAGATTGTACTAAATGTTTTGTAACATGCATCTACATACAATGTTGAAATTGACTTGTTAAAGTGTTTTACTCACCTACTAAATACTGTGATTTAGAATAATGGTTAAAATTGAGTAGTGGAAATCTTTAAGAACAAATTTACCGTTGAGTATTTTTATCATTAGAAATAGAAGATTAAGAGTAATTCTTAGTTCTTTAAGTGAAAATAAACAAGTATAACTTCTAGTATTTTAGTTACTACTGTATACTCATTGAAGTAGTTTTTGTAAACAAAGATAACACTAAGGGAAAGATTTGAAGAAACTTCTTTCCATAGTAACCCCATAGAAACCGTAATAACTATTATTACTCATATGCAATGATTGAAAAAAAAAATTGGTGTAAAAAAAAAGAAAAGAATGCAAGCAAAGCCATTACTCCAATGATTCAAATAATTGAGTTAAGAGTAATTCGGAACTTGAATTTAGAGGAGAGAAGAGTCCTGTAGGGGTATCTTAAAACCTGGTCACTTGAGTGACGAGCTCGGGGATGTAGCCGACTCAATGAACAAACTATAACGATAAGGGTAGAAAAGGTGAAAGTTCATGAAAAAACGGCAAAAACCCGTCAAAAAATATGCTTTATTAAATCAAAAGAACATGAATGTAAAAATTCCTTGAATGAAATAAGACTTATAATAAAAGGGAGAAAATTCTAAGGGAAAGAGTAATATTATAGCTTTTAAACTTTTGTGTTGCAAAGATATATACTTGTCCTAATATTCAATGAAGTAAATTGTGTGTTTTTCCTTATTGAAATTAAGGTATTTAACTTTTGGAATAAAAGTTCTTTTGCTAAACATGAGGATTAAAGTTGTTTTTGTTTAGATTGGGCTATTATATTTCTGTCTATGGAATTTTAATCACCAGGAAACCAGGTTTGGTTGGAGCAATAGACATAAAATTACAAGTCATTGAATTATAAAAGAATAGATGCTGGAAATGATGAAAGAAATCTATATAATCTATACGATATCTCAATTGATTTGAGTTCTTATTGCATGATGACAATCAAGAGTTTTAAGTGTGGGGAATTTGATAGTGCCATTTTATACTCAATCTTAATAGTAGGAATTGGTGTAATTTATATTGATTTTATAGAAATCATAAGAATGGTACTATATTTTATTATGGTGATAAATCCGGTTAAAATGGAGTCAAGAGTGTTATTCAAGTAATTTTAGAGATGTCATCTACAATCTGGATCTAAGTACAAGGATTTAACAACCACCGGAGGAAATACATAAATGGGCGTGTAGTTGAAGTACACGTCCGTGTATCTGACTTGAAGAATCACCAGAAACATAGAAACGGTTGAATTACAAACGCCGTTGTATCTATCATGAAGAATCAACAGAACCATACACGTTTAGAAGTACACGCCCGTGTACTGCCTTGATACAATAGAGGAAGGCAACGCTTGAAATCTGGCCGTGTTGGAGGGCGTGCCCAGGAGGCGGACGATTATTCACTTCTCGAGATTTACTTGAAAAAGGAACAGATATTTTTGTATCTTGCTAGCTAAAGATCCTCTGCAATTTCCTTAACAATATAAATAAAACCAACTTATAGGGAAAAGGGAGTTATTTTATCATCTTGGAGATCTTTGAGACGAAGAATGAAGAAGGAGAGTAGAGCATGAAACCGAAAACAGAGATTCCATCATGTTTTTCAACTTTTAAATTTCTATTTGAGGATGAACATGTTGCAGCTAAGCAGATTATCTTTTCCTAGCCAAAGGATCATTGAGTTTAATTCCTCGCACGAAATGTGAGATCTAATTGATTTGTCCTTTAATCTATTCTTTGTTTATGTGGATATTTTTTATATCTTCTTGAATTTTTGTCAATATATCTTGTTGAATGGTAATGAATTAGAGCTCTTCTACTCATTAGCCAGTTTATATATTGTCAACTAGTACGTCAAATCCGTAATTGTTTGATAGTTCATTTTCGTGACATAATACACATGTTTGATTATAAAATAGATTAGTCAATTCCATGTTTATGGAGATATATGATCTTGTTTAAATAAGGTTATCTCATATAATCTTATTTGCATGAATTGGTATTGCTCTCATTGTTTTTTAAATGCTATTGATAATAAAAATCCTAAGAGCTTGTTTAGGGTTGTCTAATTCAAGTAATAGAAATAAACAAAGAAGCATGTTTTGATATCAAGAAAGAAATGAGTGGATATGTTATTAGAGCTTGTTAATAAGCCATAACCAGTTTATCTTGGATAAAGTGATAGAAAATATTTGCATTGATGATCAATTCCTAGAATTAAACTATCTTGATTCCTTTGGCTAGGCTCTTATCATTATTTCCATTTTTGATTATCTGATTTCATTATTATTTGATTCACAAAACAAAACCCCCCAAATTCTTCTTTTTCCTTTCTAATCTCATTCTAATAGAATATATTTACAATCCCTGTGGGATACGACCTTACACACTACTATACACAAATCATATAATTGTCTAGAGTAAGATTATTTTTTAGTGATTTCGACACCCATCAGGAGACTACCACTATGGGGCCCCAACTCCCAGTGTGTCCTTAAACCTTAAACAAACCCAAATCATTTTTCCAAAACACACAGAACCTACTAGGAACGAACTTTATACCAAAGATCATCGGGTGCCCTAAGAGATCTACCATTATAGGCCCCTAAGCTGAGCCAAGCATAATCAACGAAAAAAACTTAAAAACTTAAACTGTCCATCTAACTTAAACCAATTTAAAAAACTAATTTAATAAACACAAGAAACAACCAAAGTTACATATAAAACCTTTAAATCTTAGTCTTAAGCATTTTTAATCCTGGGCTTAAAGCTAGTCTATAATATTTCAAAAAAATTTAAAGATTTTTCTTTGTAATAATCAAGAATAAACTATGTTTTTTAATTCTATTTACTTAATCATTATATGATTTCTTCCCCTTAGTCCCATTTGATTTTCTAGGGTTTTCCCAAATGTCTAAGGGTTCATGAAATTTGTTTTTAAATTTGAAAATAAATTTAAGAAATGAAATATCTTTAATTTCCAGTTTGTTTTTAAAGGGCATGTACTTTAGCAAAGGTTAGATAGACGGGCAGTATAAAAGGTTGATACTTTTGTGTATTTTGCATTTTAGCATGCCCAGGGTACCAATCTGTAAAAGTACCGATATCTTTATAGATTTTATCATTTTGGGATGCCTAAATACAAGGTCATGTTGGGTTTGGGCCCTATTTCCTTGTAGATTTCCCCTAATAGACAAAAGCCCCCAAATGCACGGCCAAAAACTTGGCTGTGGGACCTTTTTGTACAAATGTGTGTTTTTAACATGGGCAAGTACACAAGCATAAACTTGACTGTGTACCATGTTGTTCTTTATGAACCCCATTTCCTCTTTCTAATTTGTTCTTAAATTTTAATTTCCTTGATCCTAACTTAATTTTAATCCTAAAACTTAAAAATTTTTTAATGAATTAAAAAGGGTTAGTATACTTACTTTTTCCCAACTTTTTAAATTTTATCTCCTAGATCACTTGAAGCCGGTTTTTCATTCTACCCTTTTGCTCAATTTTGAATTTTGATTAAATCAAGTAATAACAATTGATTTAAAACCTCATTTTTAATTTTTTTTAAATAAAAAAACAATCATCAAAAACCCCTTTCCTAATTAAAATCATTTTCAATTTCCCTTTTTGAAATCGGGTAGTTCGCCTTTAGGTTTTAGAGAGCGTCCCCTTTTTGTCATCACTTTTCTCTAAATTTCTGTGCAAGTATAGAAAAGGAGGACACTAGGTTAAATGGGGTATTTATATCTTGTCCATACAAGGACCCATTTACCCCCCTTTTTTTTTTGTGAAATTTACTTGTTTACCCTTGTCATTAAAATTTTTAAAAGTCTTAAATAATTACTGGGTGCACATAAGATGTCAAGCTTGTATTAAAAAAAAAGGTAAGGAAATCCTTACAACAAAGGAAGTAGAAAAAAGTTTTTTGGGAAACCATTTAAAAATTTTTTAAACCAAAAGCACACAAAAAATATAGATGGAATTTCACAAATGGAGAAAAACACTTAAAAAAAGACAATAAAATTCTTTAGAGCAAAGAAAGAACTAAGGGAATTTTATAAAGGGTAGGGTTTTTTTGGGATTTTGATTCCTTTAAAATGAAGGAAAAAAGATGCAAGAAAAGTCTTAGACACTGGGGGAGGGAAATTTTATAGCGAAGCTTAAGAATAGATTTTTTTTGTTTTTTAAAATTAAAAAAAATTTTATGAGAATTTAGAAGATGTTTATTCTAAATTGGAGTCTAAAGTTGGAAGTAAAGGGAAAAATTAATCCCCTTTAAGATGTTTCAAATTTTTCATTTTTTTTTTTAAAAGGAATGAATCTAAAGATAGTAGGTTTATTTCCTAGTAGGAGTGATTTGATTAAGTTAATAAATTTTGGGGAAAGCTAAATTTTTTTAACTGTAAAAACTGGAATTAATGTTTTCCCTTTTGGGTATTTTACTAGATTTTTGCATAATTATAAATAGGTGTTTTCTACCATAAAGGGGGGTTTTAAAAAAAATTACTAAGCACTATCTTATGATGTTTTTTGGATTGATTAATGATTTCATAGTAGATTTGCTAAGAAATTTTGATAGCCATATCCCATCATTTGAAAATTTTTTTTTGGGAGCTTTTTTCATGGAATTTTTTTTTTTAAAAATCTTTAAGTTGTTAAAATTTAAAAGGGAAATTTGATGTAAGGAAACCTAGAATAATGGGAACTCCCACAAAAGCTTGGTGTTGGAAACATATTCTCAAGGGGGGGAAGGGGACAATAGAAAAACCTAATAAACTATTCTAAAAATTTTTAATGTTTTTTTTTTATGTTGTTATAGTAAGCATAGGAATACAAAGGAAAATACTAAAAGATTTTAAACTTAGATAGAGCAACAAATTAAAATCTAAAAAAAGACTTTATTCTTTTTTTGGATAAATTTATTGAGGAAAAGAAGAAAACTTAATTTTTTTTTTTTAATTTTTTTTTAATTAATTTTCTAATTTCCTAATTGATAAACTACTTTAACTTTTTTCTGTTTAGACTTAATTATTAAGTTTTTCAACTTTTAGATGGATTTTTTCTTTTTTTAAAATTTTTTTGGCTAAGACTTTCTTGCTAATGAAAACTTTATTACAAAATTAATTCAACTTTTATGTTTATATATATTTTTTTATATTTAATTTGTTTAATACATTTTTCAAAGTTTGCTTAAGTATTATTCCTAAGGGTTTTAATTTTTAGATAACAACGTGGGGGGGGAAGAGAAGGAAAAAAAGAGAGAAAGGGGGGGAAAACAAAAAAATTATTGTTTAAAATTTTTTTTTTTTGTGTAAAGGGTAAAAGAGTTTTTGTGCAAGTTAAAATAGATTGTTATCAAATTTTTTTTTCATCCCTAAAAAAAAGGGGGGGAATGTTTTAAAGAATGAATAAATTTTTTGTGATAAAAAAAAAAATGTGGATTATAAAAGTTTATGTTGAGATAAGTTGCAATGGAAGACAAAGGGTTTTTAATGCATGTTTTTTAGATTAAAAATTTTTGAACCAACATTTTTTTTGGGGTTTAAAAATTTTTAAATGAATTTGGAGAAAGGATTAAATTTTAAAATCAATATGGAACTTCCCGAAGAATCTAATGCTTTATTTATTTCCTATAGAAAGAGAAAGCCAAGAAGTTATTTTTAAACAAATTTAAAAAACAATTTAAAAATATTTAAAGGAAACTAAAAGAAATTTCTAAGTATAAATAGGTGAAGACCTACCTCTAAAGGTTAAAATATTTAGGAAGTATATTTAATCTGTTTCACTTTAATTTAAAGGGTTATAAAATCATGGGGTTTTCTTTAAAGAAATAGGAAATTTATTTAAATGCTAAAAGGCATATTTGGAAAAGCCAATAAAAGGTTAATTTAAAGAATAAAAGAAGGTTATCATATTGATCAAAATTACCAAATTTGGGAAAGAAGGATATATACTGTATAGAGTCAAGGGGAGAGTGATAATGAATAAAAAAACAACAAAAAAATAATATACTCCCTTTTTATGTGCTAAAATGATGGACTTCTACATTGTTTTTATCCTTAAAGGGGGTTTTTTTTTAAAAATTTTTAAACTTGGTTGGATTGAAATTTTTTAAAAGTTATTTTGGGTTTTTGCTAAAAAAAACTAAGAAGACAAATAATGAGTTTTTGTTGTAATGACCAAAGACTATAACAACAAAGATCTTTGAGTGGAAGATTATTGTAAAAACTCTTGTAAATTTTAAATTTTTTCAAAAAGGGAATAAAATAATTTAAAAAAAACCACGACCCCCTAGTGTGTGGATATGGTAAAAAGTAAATTGACATATAAGGGGGAAACACTTTATATCACTTTCTTTATCTTCTTGAACTCTACTTTTTCTTTTTGCATTTTAGTTACATTTGTTTATTATTTATTGCTAATTTTTTTTTACAAAATTTTCTACCAATAAAATCGAAGGGGAAATTTGGTCGAATGGGATTGAAAATTTTTTTAAAATCAAATTTACCCCCTTTTGACCCTTTTTAAATTTGGGGCCAACACATGTCTACTTAATGTTCCATAGGAAAAAACATGATTTGAAAGTTTTTTTGGGTAAAACCTATCATTCCCTTTTGGGTAAAGTTAAACCATACAAAACTTCTAAGGAAAAAGTTAGTGGCATT
>JBBMOL010002913.1:0-20022 GCA_037954665.1 Laguncularia racemosa
TCCATTTTCGGATTGCCGACGGCCAGAAACGACGAGACGGGCTCCTTTCCGCTGCGAAGAGCAGCGCCGTCGCGCGGGGCCGATCCCCGAGCTTGCTCCGTAACGATTGCAACCTTGTCGCAAGTACAGTCATGTCGATCTCCTTTGTTGTGATGACTGCAAGCAGATTGACGCTCGGCGGTGTCCGGGCACTCCGTTTCCTGCCGTCGATATGAAAGGACGCGGGGGTCGGGCAGACGGACAGGCTTATGGATTTGACCGCAAGAGACGGAGTGCGCGGCTGGGGGTGCGCGCTATGCTCGACCGAATCCAGATTTCGGAGATGAAAGCCATGATCGAAGCCCTCACTGACGAACAACTTGCGGAAGCCGAACGCATCGACGTCGATCCCCGCTTCGACCGTCGTCAGTTCGCGTCGTCGCGATGCGGACGGCGCCTTCTGGTACGGGGTCACGACGACGGGGCGTTTATTGTCGTCCCTCATGCCCGTCGCGCACCGCGAACCCGAAGAACGTGCGGTTCTTCGAAAGCACTGCCGAGGCTCGTGCGTCGGGTTCCGACCCTGCAAGCGTTGCAAACCCGAGCGAAGCGTCGCCCAATGCGCGGCAACATCGATACGGTCACGCGGCTGTGCCGCCTGATCGAGACCGCCGAAGAACCTCCGACGCTTTCCGAACTGGCCGAGGTGGCGGGATACAGTCCCGCCATCTGCATCGCATGTTTCCGCTCGGTCACCGGGCTGACGCCCAAGGCCTATGCAGACGCGCACCGGGCCGAACGCGTGCGCGAGGAACTGGGGCAATCGACGAGCGTGACGGAGCGATCTACGAGGCCGGGTTCAATTCGAGCGGGCGGTTCTATGCCAAGACGAGCGACATGCTGGGCATGACGCCGACCGATACCGGAATGGCGGTGGAAACGCCGAAATTCACTTCGCCGTCGGCGAATGCTCGCTGGGTTCCGTCCCTCGTCGCGCGAGCGAGGGTGTCTGCGCGATCCTGCTGGGCGATGACGCCGGTGTGCTGGTGCGCGACCTGCAGGATCGCTTCCCGAAAGCCGAACTGATCGGCGGAGACGCGGACTTTCGAACGGCTCGTCGCCCGTGTCGTCGGTCTGATCGAAGAACCGGTATCGGGTCGATCTGCCGCTCGATATTCGCGGTACGGCGTTTCAGCAGCGTGTCTGGGATGCGCTTCGTGCGGTCCCTGCCGGATCGACGGCGACCTACGCCGAGATCGCCCGCGCGATCGGAGCGCCCAAGGCGGTCCGGGCCGTCGCCGGGCCTGCGCCCGAACGCCATCGCCGTCGCATTCCGTGTCACGTGTGGTCAAAAGCGACGGATCGCTTTCAGGATATCGATGGGGCGTCGAGCGCAAACAGGCCCTGATCGATCGCGAGGCTGCACGATGATCGGAACGATACCGACCGGCCGATGCTGCCCTGCGATCCTTCTGACCTTTCAGCCGATCTCGACGCTCAGGGTTGGGCGATCCTGCCGGACCTCCTGTCGGCGAATGAATGCGAGGCCGTTGCCTGCGCTTTTTTGCGAGGACGACCATTTCAGAAGCCGCATCGTCATGGCGCGGCACGGTTTCGGCCGGGAGAATACCGCTATTTCTCATATCCGCTGCCGTCGCCGATCAACCGGATTCGGACCGCGCTCTATTCCCGACTGGCGCCGATCGCCAACCGTTGGCACGATGCGATGGGCTCGACGTCCGCTTTCCGGACGATCATGCCGCCTTCATCGAACGATGCCATCAGGCCGGGCAGACGCGCCCCACGCCGCTCTGCTGCAGTACGGCCCCGGCGACTACACTGCCTGCACCAGGACCTCTACGGTGAGCACGTTTTCCCGCTGCAGGTCGCGATTCTTCTCAGCGAACCCGGGTGAGGATTTCGAAGGGGGCGAGTTCGTCCTCACCGAACAGCGTCCCCGGATGCAATCGCGTGCGGAGGTCGTTCCGCTCCGCAAAGGAGCCGGAGTCCCTGTTCGCGGTCAACAGCCTGCCGGTGAAGGGAGGTCGCGGTTTCTACCGTGTGAAAATGCGCCACGGGTTAGTCGGCTCCGCGCTGGCCGACGGCACACGCTGGGCATCATCTTCCACGATGCCGCTTAGAAAGCGTCGCTTGCTTCGATAAGGTCAAGCATCCCGAAGCTTCTCGAACAGCGTGCTTTTGATAAATCTCGGCATATCGAGAGGATGTGTCGAGCAGCCAATCTGCGGCCTTGCTGGCCTGACTGGCGGCGCGGACGATCGCCGGTTGTCCTCGCGCAGAACCTCCAGCCACGACCCGATGGTGTCCGCGTGCCGCACGGTCGGGACGATGCCGAGCGATGCGCAGGTGAACGCGGCTGTCATCTCGGCGACCAGTTCCTCGAAGGCGTATGTCCTCGAACCGAACGATCCCGTCATATCGCGAGCGAGGCGAGAGCGGTGGCCGGTCGCGTGGCCGAGTTCATGCAGCGCGGTGCGGTGCCATTCGATCGGCTCGAAGAACGCCTGTGCGGCGGCACCTGAACGTAATCGTGGGCGGGAATGGAGAACGCCCGTCCTCCGCCGATCCGAACCTCGATACCGCACGCGTCGATCAGCGCGCAGGACGGCCGGATCGATCATTCGCCCGGCACTGGCGGTGCCTGGTGGCGACGTCCTCCGCAGGTTTCTCGCACTGGTCGGTTTGAAGACGGTGAAGCGCTTGAGGAAGGGGATCGGCCTGCGCATCCTCGCCGGTCTCGGCCGCGCGCCTGAGCTCGCTCGCATCTGGCACGAAACGGTCGGCGTAGACGATGGTCGTGCCGCGCTCGCCCCTGCGGACGGTGCCGCCCAATGCCTGCGCCCGGCGGAACGTCAGCCAGCTCTGCCCGCAATAGCCGCGCTCGACCGCTGGCGCCCCAGGTAGGAGGGTGTTGATCCCCGAATAGCGCCGCCCGGTCGCGGCGTTCTGCGGCAGGGCCGAGCGCCGCCCAGCCCGCCTCGTTCCCCAAGGCTGGACCCATGGCACGCGCCCGGCCTCGAGCTGGCGACGATCCTGGCGGTGATCTCGTCGTAGAGGTTCGTCCGGGGCCTGGCCGGCGCGAAGGGAAGCGGTTCGTCCGGACATCGCGGTTTTCCGCGACGGGCGCCGAAGCCTTCTCCTCCCTGGTCTCTCGCCCGTCACGGCAATCCAGCCCGCACTCTCCCTCTTACATCTTCGAATCGCGAACCGCGATGACGCCGGTTCGCAATGACATGCGCAGGACCGCAAGCACTGTACGTCGTTACCCGCGACAAGGCGAATCCGCGTTGGCGGCGATGATCCGGACGATCTCGTCGAGAGCAGCCGGACTCGCGGCGCGAGGTCGGAACCGGCATGGCCGATCAGCCAGAGCGGTTCCTCCATGACCGGCGATGTCGGCAAACGCTGCAGGCCCGTGCCGAGAAAGCAGGGAAGAATCCCGACGCCGAGGCCGCGGCGATCGCGGCCGCCCTGCGGCTCGAGCATGATGAAGCGAAGATCCGCGTCCCGGCCGGTGAACTGACGCAGCCAGGCGACCGCCGGTAGGTCGTGGTCGCCCGCCATCCGTACGAGCCGAGCCGCATCGACCCCCCCACTGTGGCCCGTGGCGCGTAGAGGCTGTGCCGCATGGTGCCGACCCTTCGCGCGTCAGCGCGCCACGGCCGCGGCACCGTGAGCAGCGAAGCGCCCAGATCGGCCTCGCCCCTTCGATGCCGACCGGCGCGATCCCGGTGACGAGTTCCCCAGTTCCAGATGCGGTTGCGCCCCGAGAAAGGGCTGCAGCCCGGGGCAAGAGCAGATGGGCGGTGATCTCCTCGGCGCCGCGAGCCGGACGACGCCCTCGTTTCGTCGCGGCCCGCCCGCTGGCTGGGCGCGAAAGCCCGCCATCGCCTCCTCGACGCGTTCGGCCTCGACCATCAGCGCATCGGCGTCCGAACTCGCCGCGTAGCCGGAGCATGGCGGACGAACAGCGTCGCACCGGTCGCGGCTTCCAGCGCCGCGATCCGGCGGCCACCGTCTGGACGCTGACGCCAAGCGCACGGGGCGGCCCCCGTCAGGCTCCCCGTGCGTAGTGGCGGTGGAAGAAGCGCGGGTCGTTCCAGTCCATCTCGCTTCCATACACGGACAACCGTTCTCCAATCACTTCCATTGTTGGCTGAGCCGGGGTCTGCGACGAACGCAGCGAAGGAGACCTGCCATGCTTCCAGACGAACGGTCACAACCATCTGCGGCGCCAAGGCGCCATCGCCGTCGAACCCCCGCTCGCCCCGTTTCCGGCACGGCCGGCCCCGCGTCATGACCAGCACCCCGCCATGACGGTGGTGAGCGCTACTTCGCCGCGTTGGGATCGGGGGGCGACATCGAAGGGGCTCTCGCCAGCGTCCATCCCGATGCGGTCTGGCACGTCGACGGCGATCCCGCCGTCGTCACCGTCGGCCTTCTGAAGGGCGCGTAGGGGGTGCGCGGCTGGCTCGAGGGGTTCCCCCGTCCGGCTTCCAACCCCTCGCCGTCTCGACGGACCGCCTGATCTGCGACGGCGAGGAGGTCGTGGCGCTCGGCGGTTCCGGCATCGCGTGATGCCGACGGGGAAACATCGTCGACAGCGACTTTGCCATCCGCTTCACCGTTCCGCGATGGTCTCATCACGCGCTACCAGATCTTCGAGGATTCGCTGTTGATCTCCACCGCACGGCGCGATGCGACGCCGTCGCGGCAGGGTCGCCTCAACGGCACGCTCTATGGATGGGACGATCCGCGGCCGCGGGCCGGCGACGATCCTGCTGCACGGGCTCTTTCTCGACCGACGCTTCTGGACGGACGTGATTTGCCGGCTCGGGTGAGCCGCCGCACCGTCGCGTTCGACATGCCGGGCCACGCCGCGAGCGCTGCCGCGACGGTCTCGATCTCGATTGCCATCGCCGAGGACATCGCGCTGTGGATCGCCGATGAGCGGCGCGTCCCCGGTGACGATCGTCGGCCACAGTCTCCGGCGGCATGGTGGCCCTTGCGCATCGCGGCCCGCCATCCCGCAGGCGGTCGAACGGCTGGATGCCTCGTCAACACGAGCGCGCGATCCGAAGCGCCCGAACGGCTGGAGGCCTGGCGTCGCCGCCGCGCGGCCCTGCTCGATCCCGCCGCAGGCACGCCGCGCTGGCCGAGGTGCAGCGTCTCGCGAACCGCGCCTCCTGGCTCGACGCGCATCCGTGCGAAGCCGAAGCCGAGCGGGCGTGCTGGCCGCCCACGATCCCGCCGTTCTCGTCCCGCCCTGGATGCGGCCGTCCTGACCGAGCGGACATCCCGTTCGCTTCTCCGGCGATCGAGGCCCGCGTCGACGTCGTCTCGGGCGCGCTCGACCGGGCGACGCCGCCTGAACTCGGCGACGAAATCGCCCGGCGGTGCCGCGCGGACGCCATGTCGTCCGTACGACGGGGCCGCTCACCATGTGCCGTCGGAGCGGCCGGAGGCGCGGTCTCGCCCTTTTTTAAAGGGGGATTTAAGTCGGCCCGGGCCGCCCGGCCCCGTTCTCTAACTTTGCGCGATGTGATCGCAGAAGGCGGGGGAAGCGGCGGCGTGACGAGCCGGTTGCCGGGATAATAGAGGTGGAAGCCCGGCTCCCGGGCAACCTAGTCGGACAGGATCTCGACGACGGCGTCGGTTTTGCCAGGCCCTCGGCGGCCTCACGTCGGGGGAGATAGGCGATGCCGAGCCCGTCCGCCGCCGCGCGCAGCCGCCCTCGCGGCATCGCTGGTGCAGAGCGGACCCGTCGCGGCGACCCGCAGGCCGGTTTGCCGTCCTTCTCGAACTCCCCAGCGGGAGAGTGCTCCCCGCCGGGGGGCCAGCGCATGGCAAGGCAGGCATGGGTGGCGAGCTCGTCCGGGTGGTCGGCTTTCCGGCACGCTCGAGATAGGCGGTGCGGCGACGGGAATCCCGCGGGACCGGACCGTCAGCGGCAGGCGACATGTCGCCCTTCCAGCGGCCCTCGCCGAGCCGCACCCCGGGGTCGCAACCGCCCGCGACCAGATCGTCGAGGCGGGACGAGATCACGATCTCGACCTCGATCCAGGATATGCCTTCAGGAAGGTCGTCATCCGCGGCCGAACGCATGGGCGGAGGCCGCCCGAACGCGTTGATGCGCGGGCGACCGGCAACCGGGTGCGCCCCGCGGCCCCGAAAAATCGTCCCCTCCCGCGGCGTCTGATTTTGGGCGAAAGCCGGCGCAGCCGGCCCTTTGAGCGCCTGTCCCTCCTCGGGGGGCGTGGGTGTGCGCGTCGTGCGGTTGCAGAAGGCGCTGACCGAGACGCGCCTCGAGCCGCGGATCGACTGGAGGAGCGCCGACGGCGTGACGGCGAGCACCTCGGGGGCGGGGGCCGAAGTTCCCCCGTTCGACGATGGCCATAAAGGGCCCGCAACTCGGCAACGTCGCCTCCGCGCTTTCTGACTCCCGCTACAGAGCGACTGAAGATTACCGTGCACTCCGGACAGCGCCAGCCGCCCGATACCCCGTCTCCGACGCACGCACGGAGAACCGACATGCCACTCGCCCAAATTACCGCCTTCTGGGCCGCGGGCGGCTGAAGGTCTCGCCGATGGCGCTCGGCACCATGACCTTGGGGCCCCCGAATGGGGGATGGGCGCCGAAGGAGCCCCTCGCGCCCCGATCTTCGTAAATTACGTCGAGCGCGGCGGAAACTTCATCGACACGCGAACTACTACACCGGCGGCACGTCCAGGAAAGATGATCGCCGCTTTCCCGGGAAGGCCGCCGCGACCGCCTCTTCGTCGCCACCAAATACACCCGCCGATGCGGCCGGCATCCAAACCGGGCGGCAACAGCCGCCGTGCCATGGTGCAGCGCGGTGGAAGACAGCCGGGGGCCCGGCGGCTTCGCACCGACTTAACGCATCCTCTACCTGCACGCCGGACTTCACCACGAGCGTCGAAGAGGTGTTGCGCGGGATGGACGATCTGCGTGGCGGCGGGAAGAGTCTATCCGGGCCTGTCGGACATTGCGGGCGTGGCAGGCCCGCGCGCATGCAGGCGATCGCAGACCTGCGCGGCTGGTCGCCGATCGTCGCGATGCAGCTCGAATACAACCTGATTCGAGCGCACGGTCGAGCGCGACCTCGTGCCGATGGCGCGCGAGACGGGCAAGGGCCTCCTCGCTTGGTCGCCGCTCGCGAGCGGCCTTCTGACCGAGCACGACGGGGGACGGGGGCCGACCTGGCCGGCCAGCGAAGCGGACGGCCGCGCGCGATCGCCCGCTAGGCCGGACCGATCCCCAACCGCACCTTCGCCGTGATCGACGCCCGTGCGCGCGTGGCGGACGCGCGGGGCGCCTCTTTGGCCGCCGTCGCGCTGGCCTGGCTGCTGTCGCGGCCGGGTCCCGTCACGCGCTGATCGGTGCACGCACGTTCGACCAACTCGAGACAATCTGCGGCGCTCGACCTCGATCTAACGGAGGACGACATCCACGCGCTCGATGAGGCCAGCCGGATCGAGCTACTTTTCCCGCACGAGTATCTGCGACGCCCTTCGATCGTACAGAACATCTAATGGAGGCATGTCGATCAAGACGCGCATGCCTCCGCCTGAGATTGGAACGTCGGCGGCCCAACATCACCCTTCCATAACGAAGCATCAGTGCTTCAATGAAGGTCAGAGTGCAGTCTCCAGCAGCCAATCTGCCGCCTTGCTCGTCCTGGCTAGCCGCGCGGACGATCGCGCGGTTGTCCTCGCGCAGCACCTCGAGCCACGACCCGATGGTGTCCGCATGCCGCACGTCGGACGATGCCAGCGATTTCGCACGTGAACTCGGCTGTCATCTCGGGGGATCAGTTCCTCGAAGGCTATGTCTTTGAACCGAACGATCCCGTCATATCGCGAGCGAAGCTTGCGATCGCTGTATTGCTGCTCGGGTGGCGTGGGTGGTCGTGGCGTTCCCGTGACGAACCTGTCCCCTTGTGCCTCCTTCCATCCCATGGAAAGATCGGGGAACCATGAACCATGGGATCAAACACCCAGGTTTGGGGGTTTTTTCGCTCCGACGGCGGCGAAAATTCAAAAATTTACAGTATGTCACCCCAGATTAGGACATTTTGAACGGGTGGCGTGCCTCCTTGAATTGGAAACCCTGCCACGCCGGGATGCCGGCTTGCGGGCCCTTTTCGGCGAGGGTTTTCCTAGATGCCAGTGCCGGGAAGGCGAGAACGCTGGGTCGGGGGGAGGGCGGCGTCATCGCGTCGTTTTCGCTTGAAGGGAGGGGGTGGAAAAAAACGGTCCAGTGAATCGATTCCCCCCTGAACGCCTTGGCGTTTTTCGTCCCCGTCGGGCTTGAAGGGCGAGCTGCGGCACCCTCGACTGTCGGCCCAGGGGGCGGCGATCAGCTCCGCGCCCTTGGTTCGAGCCGTGTCGATCGGGGCGAGAGTTCGACCATTGCACGCGGTAGCCAAGCCGATTTCACAGGCGGCTGTGAACCGCAGATGGCTTGCGCCCGTCCCTCCACACCTTCCCACTTCGCGGCGTCTCCAACTGTAGTGGGTGTAAGTCCGCGAGAAAGTTCGGCCCCGAGCACGCGGCGGCCGCAACGGGATTTTCGCCGGATCGGCGGTGACCTCGCCGCGCGAATTGCCGCCCGCCTCTCACGCGGCCGACAAGTCGGAGCCCGATAGCGCGCAAAATTCCTGCAGCTGATGCACGAGGCCGAGTTCGGCGCCCGGATAGGTCCCCCTCCGAACCCATGACCATCCGAAAACGCTTCCTTTCATGCGGGCGAGAACATCGTGGGACTTGGGAAATAGGACGCCGCGTAGTAGCAGAAGCTGCAGATCGAAGAAGGCCTTTCGTGTCTGCGCCGAGACACCGTACCAGTAAATGGGCTTCGAGCCCAACCCATCGGCTGGCAGGAAGCCCCCCCCTCGTCGAGGAAGAGTCGCGATGGGCCGTCCGCGATCGCGCAGGGTTCCCGTCCTCGCGCCGGCAGGTGCGCAGTCGCGCGGGAAGTGGGCGATAGGGCCCTCGAGATGGCCCCACCCCCGCGACGTTTCCGGACGTTTCCGACACCCTCCGGACCGCCTGGGCCCAACGTCGGGGAAATTTGCCGGGGCGGCGCGGCTGCCGAACAAAGGAGAGAGCGGAGAATGGATCGGTTCCTGTACTCCCGGTGGCGAAGCACCCAGCAATGATCGCGTTTGGGCTCCTGTCGCAAGTCCCCCACTAATTCGTTTGGTACGCACCATCGGGTAAAAAAAGAGACGTTGCCGATGCCTCAGCGCCCCTATGAGAAGGCCTCGGCCCCGCGCTCGAATGATTCGGGGGCAAGGGGAAAGGGGCCGGATCATCTGGGAGCTCAGAGAGCGGCCGATCCGCTTCGGAGTGCTGAAAGGGCGGTCAGCGGCATCAGCGAAAAATGCTGATCCAGCAGCTGGGGGAACTGGAAGCGGGACGGTCTGGTCCACGCGAGATGTTCCATCAGGTGCGCGCCGCGGGTCGAGTATTCGCTGCCCGCGCGCGGTCATTCCCTGGGACGAGGCGCTGACGCCGCTGTGCGAACTGGCAAGGCCAAAAGCCGTGGCGGCGGAAAACACCGCCCAAACTGAAAGGTCTTCGTGCCGACGGTTTAGGCGGGGGCTGGCGGGACCGACTTCAGGCGAAGCGCGATGAGTATCGCCGTGGGTCATGACCGTGGCGGAAGACGATCAGCGGCCACGCGTGTCGCCGCCGAAGGTCCCAAACCGCCGCCTCCCGAGGACCGATACGTTGACGCTCTGTCCGGCAAAGTAGATCGCGACGGCCAGCCCGCCCGAGTCCCAAAGGGGCGCGAGCGCACCGTTCGGTGTCACCGACACGGTGAAGACGACCCCCGACCCCATGTTTGCCATCGGCGCGATGATCGAAGGGGAACCCGGGGCGAAAGGGAGCGTCCGAGGTGAACCCCAGCGTCACCCTCCGGCAAGGATCAGCCCCCCATGCCGCGCGCGATGGACCATCGTCCCCCAGCGCGCCGGAACTGCGCCGCGAAGCGTGCGGTGACGACCATCACCACGCCGCGCTGGCGAAGGCCAGGCTGAACGTCAGCTCCCCTGTATCCGGCGCGCTCAATCAGGATGCGCGGGGCCGGTGGGAAGAAGACGAAGAAAGTGCCCCTCGCCGTGCCGAACGCCGCGGTTAGAAACCAAACGCCGTCCGCAAGGGTCGGAAGCGGCGAGCGCGAGCCCGGGGTTCGGGACGCGTCTCGTGCCAGCGCAGCGCCCCGTGAAAAGATCGGGCAGGGCGACGAGCGCAGCAGCCAAAAAAAAAAAAAAAAAAAAAAAAAAAAAAAAAAAGATCGCGCGCCCGCCGCCGATCTCCGCGACGAGCGCGCCCAGGATCGGGGCGACGCCGCACGAAGGCGAGCATGGACGAGAACAGGCCGTAGTTTGCCGCGCTCTGGGCCGCTCGGCATAGACGTCCCGCACCGTCGCGAAGGTGCGACCAGGGCCGCCGGGCGCGAGCGCATGGAGAGCCGCAACGGGAACGAGAGCGGGCCGAACCGTGAGCGCGAGCCGCAGATCCAGGCCCAAACGGCCGCACCGGCCAGCACCACCGGCCTTCGCCCCGAAACCCGGGGCGGAGAGCGGGCCGAACAGGATCTGCCCGAGCCCCAGGCCGAGCAGATAGAGGCTGAGGGTGAGCTGGACGATCTCGGGCGAGGTCCCAGTTCCCCGGCATCGCCGCACGACGGAGGTAGATGTCCATCGCCAGCGAGGCGAGGAGATCGAAGGGCCCATTGACGAGGGCGACGGCAAGCCGAATGGGGCCCATTTCCCGTGTTGATGTTGGGTGGGATCGAAAATGACGAAAACTCCCGGGGAAAAGGGAAAAGTTCGGCCGCGTCGGTCCTGCGCTTTTCGAAAGACGATGAAACGCGAGACGACGCCGCAACAACTGGAAGGGTGGCTTTTGCGCTCAGCGGTCCGAGGTCTGGGTCCCATCGCGGCCTCCTGTCGTTGAGCGAAGAGTATCACGGCCATGGAAACCGAAGCCGCGTCCGGTCCCCGCGATGCGGGGACGGGCACCGGCCAAGCCTCCCTTTACCGAACTGTCGTCCCGTTGTAGGCCCAAGGTACCCACCGACGAGCGATTTTTAAACACCGATGCCGACTGCGAAACACGGGACGTTTTGAAGCGCTTTTCTCGAATGCGCTCGGCGAACAAATCGTCCGAGATTGCCAGCTGTTCGCCAACAGTTTTTTACTAGGACTCCCGCGACAAAGCGGTGGCAAAGGTGGGTCGGTCGGCGAAGGGCCCGCGAGGCCTTGCCCGTTCTTCGACGAGATGCGCGAGGCGCTTGCCCGAAGCCTTCGAGATCGAAACGATGGTGGTCGAGGGAGAAATGCGTCGTCGTGGGGCCGGTTCACCAATCGCGGCGCAAGCGGGACGATCCTTCAGCGCCCGTTCGTATCCACGCGGTCGTCGCAAATGGGCTAATCCAGCTTTATCTCTTCCTCGAGGATTCCCCGGGCCCCCCCGCCGCGGCGGGCTGGACTGACCTTCGTGCCCTCCAGCGTTTTCTTCTGGCGCCGCTGGACGTGGGGGGGCTCGAACGCCTCCGTCGATCCGAGCGGACGGTTTCACCGCGACGGGATCGTTCATGCCTGGAGGGCGCACCCGGCCGATCATCGCTGGCATCTCGCCGACGGGAAAAAGTGCGGGGCTGCGAGATCAAAAAAGACGAGCGACCGGCCCCCTTTCCCGCCTCGTCCTCGGCGTAAAGGGGGGAAAGCTGGCTGGTGGAGGGTCGTTCGGCCCGATCTCGATGACGCCGCGGAGCCGCCTTTCGGTCACGCCTTTTCTGCAACACTTTTCCCCATTCGCCAGATGATGGCGGACGAAAACGAGGATTCCCCCCGTTCGACACTTGCTTCATCGATGGCGCTTCGATGATCGGGGGGTGCGCTCGCGCCAGCGCTACATCCGGAGGGACCCAAGCGGTTTCGCTATGTCATCTGGGCTTCGCGGGTTTCGAGGCGACCTCGAGCCCGTGCTGACGGGCCTGGTCCTCTCCTACGAGGGGCTGTTCGAACGCGTCGACCTTTCCCCTGACGCGCTTTTCCGAAAGCAAACCGCGCGCTCTCACCGCCAAACGAAAACCCGTCATGACGCGGAAGGTCGTCGGCGAGGCGCAGGAAGGTCATTCGCCGGTCCCAGAAGCAGCACCCGTCGGCGATAGTGGTCCGGTTCGCCCAGGAAGCCGCCCTGACGTAGATCTCCCCGGGCAGGCGATCCCGCGATAGGCAAATCTGGCTGCCGCAACGACCGCAGAACTGCGGGTCGCATGCCCTTTGGTCCTTTCCCCCAGCCTCGCCATGCCAGAAACGCCATTTTCGGGGAAAAGCCGACGAACGCGCCCAACGGCGCGCCGGTCTGCCGTCGGCAGTCCGCCCGAAAAATTTGCAGTAGAACGCCAGAAGGCTCGCGTGCGTTTCCCAAAACCCGACCGAACCACACCGGCAGCGGCGGTGCGACTTGGATTTTGGGGGGGGGTAAATATCGTCCTCTCGATCTTCGACCTTATCATGTTCGATGAGATCCCATTTGATTGCCATAGAGGGCCTCGAAACCCCGACCGTTCCCTAGTCCTCGAAGCGAGGCGCTCGGTGAACCCCGGGCCCGCGATCGCGGAGAGCGCGTGATCGCGCGCCCGAAGTCGTCGTCCCCCAGAAACCAGGAACCGTCCGCCGGTCTGGGCGCCGGCCCCCAGCGCTTTGAGCGTTCGTCGTGGCTCCCGCGAGAAGGGAGACCGGCCCCTTGCCCCCGCGCGGCGACGACCACCCTCTTTGTGCGCGACAGGCCCGGTCCGAGCGCAGCTCGAAACCCGAGTGGCCCGAAATAGAAGGCGATCGCCTCGCATAGTCGCGCCCCAGAAAAGGGGGGCCCTGAGGAACACCGGCGCTTCGTCTCGCCCCTTCGCGACCCCTCACGAAACGAGGCGACCCCGCGCCGCAAGGCCCCGCGCGCCTGACGGCAGCGGCACCCCGCAGCGGCCAGGCCTTTGGGCGAGGCCTTCGGGATCCCGTGACAGAGCAGCGGGCATCGTCCCGCCCGGAAAGGTCCGGCGGGCTGCGACTTCGCTCTTGTGGCCTGCAGAAGCGCCTTCAGCTCGCTGTCGCTGCGCCGCCACGCCCCCGTGGAAGAGGCAGCCCGCGAAGCCTCCTCCGCCCTCCACCGTCCGACCCGCTCCACAGACCTCGCTGGCCCGGAGTTTCGCCGTCGGAAAGAGGAAGGCGAGATAGCGCGGTGCCGTTTTTCCCCGGGCGAGGATCATCGCCTCGGGGACGGGAGTGCTTGTAGGCGTCGGATGCCCGACCCGGCGCGCTCGCGCAGTTCGCGACGCCCGGCTTTGGTGAAGCCGCGCTCGCAAGCTTTGTCCAGCGTCTGGTGATGGCGGCCTTGGTCACGCATGCTTGCTGTAGATGGCCCCCTATACTGCAAAGGGGGAACGATCGTCTACCCCAAAGGGCGCGACCCTGCCGAAACCCCCCGCCTTCCCCCTTCGCCGCCACCCCGGCCCTCCCCAGATCGGCCTCGCGTCGCCCGGAGTTGGCTTTATCGGCGGCACGCTGCAAAACGCGACGGGGACGAAACTCGCCGTCCCGTTTGGGGGCTCCTCATGTCGCGCTTTTTTTCGCCCCCCCTGGAGTGGGCCCGCTCATTCGGCGCGGTCGGACGAACGCGATCCAGGGGCTGAATCGGCGCACGCTCGCGATGTTCGGACCTATCTTGCGAGCCGTCCATCGCGGCGATCGATCTTCGGCGTGCCGGCCACGGCCTTGCTGCCTCAACATCGCCCTAAACCACTGTGACGGCCGCGCTCGCCGGCCCTTTCCCTTAGAGACGTCTCGGCCCCCAAATTTGTGGGCCCTCGGGGTCGGTTTTGCGCGTCGCGATCGCCGTCGGCGCCGGGCTCGGCGACGCCCGTGTCCCTACGGGCTCGCCTTCGCGCATGCCTCCTTTTCCCCACGGCGACGCGATCGCCAAGAGGGAAGGCGACGCCCTGCCGCTAGTGCCGACGCTGGGAAATGGCGAGCTGGTGTCCCCCGTCCTGTTCGGGGGGCCCCTCGCGCTGTGGGAGGAAAGCGCGAGCCGCGCTCGATCCCCCCCTTCGCCGGGCCGTCGCCTGTTCATCCTATTCACGATCGCGCCTACGGTTTTACTGGGCTTGTCTCGCCCCCCACCTCGCGCCCGGCGCCCTCCACCCTGATCTACCTGCCCCGCCCACCCCCGCGCTCTGGGCTTTCGTGATTTTCGGCGAGCGCTGACGATGCCCCGATCGCGTTCACCGCCCCTGCCTCGCTGGCATCCTCCTCGCAATGCCCGGGCCGGGTCGCCCCAAATTTGAGAATTGCACCCAGCGAGGCCGCCTGCAGGTCCTGACCGAAACCGATGCCGGTCGCGCCGAAGCGCCTCCGGGGTTACATATGCCGGATGTTCGACACCCATCTCCGCCGCTGGAACCTCGTCGCCGACGGCCCGCCATCGAGACGCATTCCTCGCATCTCCTACCGTGTCGCGGGACGGCGAGCCCGCCATTGCTGAAGCTCGCCCGCGAGAGGAGGAACGGCTTGGGGCCTCCTCATGGAATGGTGGGACGGCGACGGCGCAGCGAAGGTGCTGGCGTGTCACGACGGCGCGCTCCTCCTCGAACGCGCGACGGGTCCGCGGTCGCTTTCGGCCATGGCGCGATCGGGAGAGGACGACGAGGCCTGCCGCATCCTGTGCGCGGCCGCCGCCCGCCTGCACGCGCCGCGCGACAAGCCGCTGCCCCGAACTCCTGCCGCTGACGCGCTGGTTCGAGGCGCTGGCGCCCGTTGCGCGAACCCATGGCGGGACTTCTCCGACGAAGCGCGGAAGCGGCGTCCGCGCTTCTTTCAGCGCCCTACGACGTCGGCCGTTGCACGGGGATCTGCATCACGACAACGTCCTCGATTTCGGCGCCCGCGGTTGGCTGGCGATCGATCCCAAGCGGCTCGTCGGCGAGCGGGCCTTCGACTACGCCGTTCTCTTCGCCAATCCCGACCTGGCCCACCCGACGCCGCCGGTCGCCACTCGCCCCGAACGCTTCGCGGCGCGCCTTGCCATCGTCACCCCGGGCGACCGGGATCGACCGCGCCCGGCTGCTCGACTGGATCATCGTCTGGTGCGGCCTGTCGGCGGCGTGGTTCATCGAGGATGGCATGGATGCCTCGATCGATTTCGCCGTCGCGGAGTTGGCCTGCGCGACGCGCGACCGGATGTGAGACGGTGTTCCGTCGATCGGCCAGCCTTCGGCCTGGTATTGTGAAGGTTGTAAATCCACCGAAGCGATCTGCATCCCCGTGATGATCGAAGGAGCATGCTCCCATGGATGACCAAGTGTTCGATGCAGTTCGCGAAAGCCTGAATGCGGGTTCAGTATGACGATCCGACCGGCGAAAGGTGGCGGATGCTTCTCTTCTGCCTGCGATCGAGCGATCGGCGGGCGAAGCCTTTCGCCGCATCCGACGCTCTCATGGATGCAGATGATGACGTTCAGTCCGAAGCCCGCCACATCGAACTGATCGAGGCGGTGCGGCTTGGGTCGCGACCGATCCGAACGATGCGCCGGTCGGTTTTCTGAGCGGCGAACGGATCGATGAAACGCTGCACATCTGGGAACTGGCGGTCCGCAGCGATCGTCAGGGTCGCGGGATCGGCCGCTCCCTGCTCGCGGCGGCGATCGAATGGGCGAGATCACAGGATCTGGCCGCACTTACCCTGACCACGTTCCGGGACCTGGCATGGAACGAGCGGTTCTATCGATCCATCGGCTTCCGTACTCTGCGGAGAACGAGTTGGCGACCGCTGAGAGCCGTGCTCGCCGATGAGATCGAGGCGGGACTGCCGGGAGAACTGCGTTGCGCGATGGCGCTGAGGCTTGAAGATTGACGATGGCCAAAGGCTCTTCGGCCCTCGGCGAACAGACACCAGAGGGACATGATGGAAGAGGGAGAGATCACGGGACGCGGCAGCATGAAACGGGTTGGCGCGTCGGCTCGACGATCCGCCGCGAGCGCGGCGCCCACAGCGACACCGTCGCAGCACTCCTTCGGCATCTCGAGGCACGCGGCTTTTCCCATGCGCCCCGCCACTCGGCGTCGACGAGATGGGCCGGGACATCCTGAGCCTGATCGAGGGGTGAGCCAGTTCCGACCTTGAGGGGCGATGAGCAACTAAGGACGTCGGACAGCTCATCCGTCGCTTCCACGATGCCGTCGCCGACTTCGTGCCGCCTGGTGGGCGCAGCCTGGCGAAACGCCGAGGGTGCACCGGGCGAAGGCGAGATCATCGTCCATTCCGACATCGCGCCATGGAACATTGCTTGAGGTGGACGGACGATCACCGGCCTCGTCGACTGGGACACGGCACGCCCCGGCCGCCCGGTGGAGGATCTGGCCTATATGGCATGGCATTTTCGTGCCGTTGCACGGCGAGCCGATGGGCCGACGGAGCGCGGGACCAGCCCTGTCCGAGCGTCCCCGGCGATGAGGCTTCTCCTCGGCACTTTCGCGCTGTGCGAAGCGGACCGGACGATCTTCCTCTCCGAAGTGGCGCGCATGCAGTCGAGGGTGCGGCGCGGATGGCGAGAGCCGCCGCAGCCGGCGATCGTGCAATTCAGCGGCACTGGAACGGCGGCCGCTTCGCCGACGGCGACGGCCCGATCGCTGCTCTGGCTCGATCAGCATCGCGAGGTGTTCGAGAAGCAATTGTGCTGAGGAAACGCGATGCTGTGGACGGGTAGACGATTTTCCCTCGACACCCGTTTGAACGGCCCAGGTTGCATCCCGCGGAGCCCCCTTAAGTCTCCACCATGTTCATGACGCCGAACACGTTCGCGGTCTTCCTAAGCGCCTGATCGGCGCTTCTGCCGAAAAGACGATCGCCGGCCTCGAGGCCCGCCCGACCTGCCGACGCGCGGTCATGCGAACTCATGGACGTTTCAGGAATGCCAAATTCACCTTCATGCGCTGTCGCCAGCGCAGATCGACGCCTTCGTTGCCGATGGCTTCGTGCGTATCGACGCCGCCTTTCCATCCGAGACCGCGGCAGCGGGCCGTGCCATTCTGTGGCGCGAAACCGGCTGCGATCCTAACGACCGGCAAGCTGGACGAAGCCCGTCATCCGGCTCGGCGGCTACAGCGACCGTCCCGTTCGTCGAGGGCGGCGAACACGCCGATCCTGCACGCCGCCTATGACGACCTCGTTGGCCCGGGCAACTGGATCGCCCCGGAGGCGCTGGGGACCTTCCCAATCCGGTTTCCCTCGCCCGATGCGCCAGGCGACGAGGGCTGGCATGTCGATGTCAGCTTTGCCTTGCCCTCCCGATGATCCGGCCGGACTTCATGTCGTGGCGGCCAATCTCGCCTCGAAAGGGCCGTGCGCTCCTGATGCTGTTCCTGTTCTCCGACGTCGGCGAGGCGGACGCGCCGACCCGCATCCGGCGCGGTTCGCATCGCGATATCGCCCGGTTCCTGTCGGACCGCGGCGAAGAAGGCGCGACGCTCGGCGAGATCGCGGCCGAAGGGCTGATGGCGAGTGCCGAGCGTCCGGAGGCGCTGGCGACCGGAGCGGCCGGGACGGTCTATCTGTGCCATCCCTTCCTCATCCACGCCGCCCAGCCGCATCGCGGCACCGTGCCGAAAGTTCATGGCGCAGCCGCCGCTAACGCCGAAAACTGGCTTCGACCTTTCCAAGCCGATCTCGGAGCAAGTGCCGGTCGAACGGGCGATCAGTGAAGCGGTGGAAGCTGGAACGGGCGGGCCGTCTCAGGAGCGACCGCTCTCTCCTCCTGGCTCTTTGGCGGAAAGGAGACGGGGCCGATGGATGAACGCCGAGCTCTCGCCAGTCTGCCGGAAGAAGCACGGCAGGCATGTGATCTGCTGAGAACGCGGTTGGGCACGTCGCTCGTGGCCCTCTATCTCCACGGCTCCGCCGCCGTCGGCGGCCTGCAACCGGCAAGCGATGTCGACCTTCTCGCGATCGTCGATGTAGCGCTGACGGATACGATGCGGGTCGAGCTCACGCGCGGCTTGATGGACCTCTCGGCCATTTATCCCTCGACAGTCGGGGACGCAGGCCGCTGGAAGTCATCATATTCCGCCGGGACGACCTCGATCCGCCGATCCACCCGGTCAGACGAATTCGTCTACGGCGAATGGCTCCGCGACGCGTTCGAGGTCGGGGCATGTGCCGCAGCCGGAGGCGGACCCGGAAATGACGCTGCTTCTCGCCCAGGCGCGACAGGACTCCGTCGCGCTTCTCGGCCCGCGGATCGCCGACCTCCTCCCGGTCATTCCGATGTCGTCGTGCGCCTGGCGATCGTCGATCTCCTGCCGGGTCTCGTCCGTTCCGCAAAGGGCGACGAACGCAACGTGTTGCTGATGCTCGCCGCATGTGGCGTACCCTGACGGTCGGGAATTTCGTATCGAAGGATGCCGCGGCCGAATGGGCCATGCCGCAACTGCCGACCGCATCCATGCGAGTGCTCACCCGGGGCGCGAAAAGCTTATCTCGGTTCTGTCGAAGAAAACCTTTGATCGGCCGGCCAGACCGAAGTCGAACAGGCACTCGGCGACCTGGAAGTTCGCATCGAAGCGGCGATCTAATCGGCGCGGGGCACGCCGCTGCGCAACATGCTCGTGGTGGGTAGAAGGGGCGCCAGTTAGAACGAGGGCGGCAGAACCCGGCAGATCGGCTCGACCCCATACTCCTCACGATGCTCGTCGATGAAGGCGATCATGTCCGGAACGGGCGCCCGGTTCAGGCTCGTTCCGACTGGGCAAAATACGCCGACGCCTGGCGCAGGATCTCGTTCGCCTGGCGAAAGCTCGCGGTTCTCGCGTTTCCAGCGCCTTCATCTCCTCGGCCATCTCGCCCGGCATGCCGGCACGCGTGCCGCTATCGACCCGGCCTTCTTCACCCACCCGTGCAGCGTCTGCGCCGAGCAGCCGATCTTCGCCGCCATCGAGACGACCGCCGCCGCGCGAAACTGTGGCCGCCTTCATTCTCCAGAACATCCGGACCGCTCGTTCGCGGACCTCGGGCGCGTACTTGTTCGTGGCCTTGCTCATCGTGACCGCTTCCTCTCAAGACGTGGAGCCTCCGGCAAACCCGGGACGGTTTCAACGCGTCTCGCCGCTTGCACCAGCTTCTCGCAGCCTCCAGGACCCCCTTGTGCCGTCCGACCCGGCCTTGCTATGGAGGCGCACCCGGCATGAGCCGGCGGAACGCCCGTTCGCCACGACGGCCGTTCCTGGCGACGGGTCCGAGCGGCCGCATCGCCTAGCCGGAGAGGTGGCAGAGTGGTCGAATGCACCGCACTCGAAATGCGGCATAGGGCAACCGTATCGTGGGTTCGAATCCACCCTCTCCGCCACGAAAATGCCACTCTAGGCATCCCGCTAAGGCATTGATCGAACTGGACGTTTTTCGCCGATCTCCGAGAGCGGGATCGAGTCGTGAGCGATGTTCAACCAATGTTCCAATCGCGTCCAGCCGAGCGAGGCGCGGCCGGCGGGCCCGCCACATGTCCCCGTCCGGCGCGGGTGGCGCTTCACCCTGCGCTTGCACCGGCGTTTCCGTGATATTCTGAATGCGTTCGACGGCTCTTCCGCGCGCCGATTTCATCCGCGCGAGCTTCGGACCGAAGACCGTCCGAGAGGCCGCGATCATCGGCGAACGAGCGGCTGTGGAGTGCCGCCTGATCTACGCGGAAGGGCTGGGGAAGCTGGAGGCCATGGACGTGAGAGACGAAGAGAACGGCTCCGGCGCCGGGACACGGTCCTACAACGCTCTTTCGCTGGAGAAGAGGGCGGTCGTGGACGAGGTCATTGCGGCCGCGAACGCCATGTGAAACGGATCGGGGAGGGGGCCATCACCGGACCGTCGCCCTCTCGCCGTTCTGCCGATCTTCGACCCGCTCCGGGCCTGGGGGGCTCTGGGACGGCCCCCCTTCCAAAATGGCGGGGC
>JBBMOL010002914.1:0-20017 GCA_037954665.1 Laguncularia racemosa
TAGAAAATAACAATTTATTTCCCAATTGGTTTCAAAAAAGTGCGCCAAAAATGGCTGAGAAACTTTTAAAAATCCCTATCACTTACTATGGCCCTTTGGCAGGCCATGCAAACAAAAAATTTTCTTTAAAGAAAAATTGGGCAATATTTGTTGCTTTCATTAGTTTTTAGAACAGGAAATTTAAATAAACCCATTTTGCTAAACCTATAAACAACAACAAATATGCTATCCTTCCCATTACTAGATTGGGGGGAAAACCTAAACAAAGCCCCAAGAAATGCCCAGCCCAAAGGCTAAATGGGGTACAGAAAATGGGAGGGTTTTCCCTCCATGTGGCATTATTTTGGATTTACCCTGTTTACACACAATGCTTTTTTCACACACAGTTTTCACATCATATCTCACCTAGGCCAGAAAAAATTTGCTCATGCAAAATGTCTAAAGTTTTTGTATACCAAAGTCCCCCCATTTCCCCCCCATGTGTTTTTTTCTAACAAGCAATTCCATGCAAGGAAAAATTTTTGGGCCCCAAAGTTGGTCTTTTTTAAACAGAAACCCCTCCTTTCTTATAAAAATTACATATGCATGCTCAGAAACAGCACTCCACACTTTTAAACCCAAAAACACATCATTCTCATACAAATCCCTTTATAAACTCAAATCCAAGCAATTTTTTTATAAAAGGTCAGAAGTTTAAAAACCTCCTGGATAGTGCATTTGCCCTACATTTTCTTTCCCTTTCTTGTAAATTTTATAAAAATAAAAGGAAAAATTTCTATAAAATTCCCGCTACCTAGCAAAGCCTTTTGTTTAAATTACCCCGGGGTCTTTAAAAAACTTCAAGCTTTCCTGATTTTTAGTGGATAATGAACCTTTGGGGCCCTAAATATGCTGCCAAGTTTTTTTAAAGTCCTCACTAATGCGTATAGCTCCTTATCATAGGTAGGATAATTCAATGCCGCCCCACTAAGCTTTTCACTAAAGTAAGCAATTGGCTTGGAATCCTGCATCAAAACACCCCCAATACCTTTCCAGAAGCATCACATTCAATTTCAAAGACTTTTTCAAAATTAGGTAGAACAAGCAAAGGTGCATTGGTCAACTTTTCTTTTAAAGTATTGAAAGCTTTCTCATGTATTTCAGTCCACCTAAACTCAGCATTCTTTTTAACACGGTCATTTAAAGGAGCAGCTATAGAACTAAAATCCCTAACAAATCTCCTATAAAAGCTTGCTAAGCCATGAAAGCTTCTTACCTCATTAGCATTCTTAGGTGTTGGCCATTCCTTGATTGCTTTTACCTTCTCCTCATCAATAGAAATTCCCTGTGCACCTACAATAAAACCCAAAAACACCATAGACTCCATGCAAAAGGTACATTTCTTTAAATTTTAAAATAACTTATTTTCTCTTAAAACATGAAAACCATTTGCAAATGCTGAACATGTTCTTTTAGACTTTTACTGTAGACTAAAATGTCATCAAAATAGACTACAACAAAATTTCCTATGAAAGTATGAAGAACATGATTCATTAATCTCATAAACGTACTTGGTGCATTTGTTAAACCGAAAGGCATTACTAACCACTAATAGAGAGCATATTTGGTTTTAAAAGCGGTTTTCCATTCATCTCCTTCTCTCATGCGTATTTGGTAATAACCATTCTTTAAATCAACCTTTGAAAACAAACACGCACCATGTAGTTCATCTAACATATCATCAAGCCTAGGTATGAGATGTCGGTACTTAACTGTGATTTTGTTGATGGCTTGACAATCCACACACATGCGCCATGATCCATCCTTCTTTGGAACCAGAATAACAAGAACCGAACATGGGCTAAGGCTCTCTTTCACAAAACCCCTTTCTACCAGTTCATCCACTTACCTTTGAATCTCCTTTGTCTCTTGTGGATTTGCTCTATAAGCTGGTCTATTTGGAATTGAGGCACTTGGAACGAAGTCGATTTGATGCTCAATACCCTCAATAGAGGTAATCTACTAGGTATCTCCTCAGGGAACAAGTCAGCAAACTCCTGCAAAAGAGAAACAACAACTGCAGCAAAGAAGGGTTAAGATGGTCAGTGGAAAAATAAACATCCTTGTACATTAGTACAAGTAAGTGCCATTTTGCCTTCAAGGCACCTTCAATCTCACTTGCCTCACCAATTTCACTCGTATTTCCCTTTAATTCTTTTCTCTCATGGCTCACAAGTGTATTTTTACCACTCGCTTTCATAATCTCGCTCTTCTTTTCTTGTTCAATCTTGTGTTTCCCTCTCTCTCTAAACTCTCTAGCAATCCTCAACTGATCCTCACTAGCCTCCTAAGGATTAAGGGGTGTCAAGACCAACTGTCTTTTGTTCAGAATAAAGGAATACCTATTATGATACCCATCATGGGTGAGCTTTCTATCAAATTGCCAAGGTCGTCCCAATAATATGTGGCAAGCCTGCATAGGTACTACATTACACAATACCTCATCACGGTATTTCCCTATAGAGAAAGAAACCAATACCCTCTTGGTCACTTTAACCTCCCCACATTCACTCAACCATTGCAACTTATAAGGCTGATCATGCTTCACAGTTTTCAGGCTCAATTTATCAACCAATAACATGCTAGCAACATTTGTACATACCACTATCAACAATCAAACTACACACCTTGTTATTCACATGGCATCTAGTATGGAAGATATGCTCTCGCTGCACTTCATCACCTTCATTCTTAGGTTGAGTATTGAGAATCCGCCTGGTAACAAGAAATTCTCCATTTACAGGACCTTCCATATCCACATCACTACAATCTTCCAATGGGGGCATGTCATCATCATCCCTTGAACTCACACTCTCCACATCACCACTCTCCAAAAGGATCATCTCCTTAGTGTTTGGACACTACGATGCAATATGCCTATATCCTTGGCACCTGAAACACTTAATGTCACGTAATCTAGAAGTAGATTTGGTTTCAGTGTTACCTTTCGAATAAGATGCTGGTGCCTTAGCCTTCTCTTCCTCCTTAGCTTTTGGTGATGATTTATTATTCTTCCAATTCGACTTCCATGATGAACTAGAAGTTAAATTATACCTGGAAGAACTTGAAGCTGGATTATACCTTGAAGTACTCTTTACCTTCAATTGCTTCTCAATCTTGATCGCCTTATGCAACAATTCCTCAATATCTACAAAATGTTGTAGATCAACGATATCAGCGATCTCCCTATTCAAGCCAGTAATGAACCTAACCATTGTAGCTTCATCATCCTCTTCTACTTTAGCTCTAATCATGGCTATTTCCATTTCTTTGAAGTAATCCTCTACACTTTTAGACCCTTGTGTCAAGCTTTGCAGTTCCTATGTAAATCCCTAAAATAATGAGTAGGAATGTACCTCTTCTACATGATTGTTTTCATCTCATCCCCTGTGCTGATAGGTCTCTCCCATATTGTCTTCTATTTCTAACTAGTTGATCTCACCATACACTCGCATAGTCAGTGAATTCGACTACTGCAAGTTTAATCTTCTTATCCTCTGAATAATTATGGCACTCAAATATGTGATCAACCTTTCGCTCCCACTCCAAGTATAATTCGAGGTCATTCTTCCCTTAAAAGGGTGGTATTTTCATCATTATGCTACCCAAATTATTATCTCTCCTTTGGGTATTGTCTCTCCCCATCACAAAATTATTTAAACTCCCACTTCAGTATCTTCTTCTAATTCCATTCTCACTCCCCTCCTCGGAAGCCTCTCAAATCTTCGACCCATTGTAGTGCTACCCGTAGGCTCCCTACTCTGCTCCATCCTATCTATCCTTTGTTAGACTGGCTCCAACTTAGCCCTCATCATTTTTCTCATCTCACTCAACAACGCATCAAACATCGACTTATTATCTCCTACTCCCTTCTCCCTTTCAAGTGAACTTTGGCCAGACATGTTTGCTGCAACAAAGAACGTTAGCAATAAAAATATATCAAGGCCTCACAATTCACTCCCTCACATGTTTACACTCAAAGATGAAAATTCACTCGTGTGTAACACAAATTTTGGGACTTCTCATGATATTAATCTCACACTCTATTTTTCCTTTACAAGTCCTTGTTCTAAAACTAACTCAACAAAATTTCTTCAAATAAACGACTAGGATAAATCAATGTGACAACTCAAAAAAAAAAAAAATTAAGCAACGAATAACGATGACAAACTCAATGACCGGAATGGAATATGAACGACTTGACAGGAAAAACAATGAACTCGGACAGTTTATCCAACGAAATAAAATAACCATGGGAATTCAATCAACATTCAGCAACCCCTTTTTTATTTTCTTTTTTTTTTTATTATTTTCACGCCAAGAATTTCTATTTGGAATGTGATATTCCTCAACTAGAATAAACAATGAGCAAGTGGATCTATTGGCCGAAGGAGACAATGAAAAAGGATTCTAAGTCCTTTAATGAAATCGGCAGCGAAATGTATAAATATATATATTATATGCCGATGGAATCTGGAACAATGGGAAATCACAAGAAGCAATTGTGCGACCAAACGACGACAGCAATAAACAATGGGATTAACGAGCTAAATTCCTACGAACGATTTTTTTTTTAATAGACTACGATAGAAAATTCACACAATCAGTGAACAAATAAAATATGAACATGGATAGAAATTACTCGATTCAATGAGCCTCGGCTCTGATACCAAATGACGCGAACCCTAGATATCGATCTAAAACCCAACGATCAATAAGGATTCAAACCCTAGAATCGAAAATTTAATCGAATGAATTAAACGTAACCTGACCCCAATCTAACACGCCGAATGGAACCTAAGCTATCATTGATCGATTTCCCCAAGCGTTTAGGATGAAGAAATCAAGATTAGTTCTATTCGTAAGAACTAAAGGAAGAGAGAACTCTCTCAAAAATCTTATTCACAATATGATAAATCTAATAATGCCCTTTCAAATGTCGTACAAAGGAGTTTATATTCGTCATTAATTAAAAGCTAGCGGCTTAAATACATCCAGGGCCGGCTTTAAAATAAAAAAAAAAAAAAGACAACGGATGGGTTAGGCCGCCAGTAGGCCGGCGGTGTAAATTCCAAGGCCGGCAGCCTTCATAGCCGGCGTACCTTGCCTTTTAAAGGCCGACCAATTCTAGGCCGGCGGCCTAGGTGATAGGTTTGGCGGTCTTTCCTTCGTTGGTGGTCGTCAATGCAATTCCGATGTCCTCCGCTTCGTCCCACTTTGATATATGATGTTCATGAGCTTAGGGCTTGTGTTAGAGTTGTGTCGAATTCGAATCACCTCTTGCTCTTGAAGTTCCACAATCAACCCTTGCAATGCCTCCTTCATTCGCTTGGTCCCTGATCGTATCATAAGACCCCCGATATCTTGTAAAGGGTCATTAGCTTTGACTAGCTCTTGAGTGTTGGATGCCTCCCGATCTCTATCACTAGTTTCTTCCAACAATGCAGAATAAAGCCACCTATATGCAACATTACCAAACCCTAACATATGTAAGTGAGCAACTCAACGGAGATATATATTAAAATGTTTATAAAACTCAAATAATAAACTACACAAAAGAAAGTTTAAGATCTAAGTCACAAAAAATTAAATTGTATGTGTTTATATGGCCTTTATCATCATGTTAGTCAAGCATGGTGACATGTCAACTAGAGATATTCTAGAAGAAGAACATCTATCATTAGTTATAAAAGGAGCCATTCCAATGAAGAACTGCTATGATGTTGATTAGTAACTTAAGTCACGAAAACTGCAGTAGGTGATATGAGTGGAGTAAACTGAGAAGTTAACATGCAAACTAATTTGATAAAATTCAAATTGATAGTACCTAACTTAATGTATTTGTTGCATATGTTAGAACATTCAACAAGTTGATTTTCCTTCTTAGTTATAGATTTAACCATGGTCAAAGCACTAATGCATGAATGTAGTAATTGAGGAAAGATGAAACTAAAATTTAAGTTTGCAACGTTAATGAGTGATCTAGAGAACACATATGTGAAGGCAAGGAACAAAAAGGCCTTGTCAGTTGACTAAGAAACTTGGCTTGCTCTTATCTAGTTAGTTAAGTATTGGGATAGCAAACACCTAAGGGATCTTAATTAGGAGTCAACTAAGAAACTTTAAGCATAATGAAAAATCATTATTTTACTATGCTATATCTTTTCTTTTTTTCCCTTACTTATTATAATATTTAGTTAGGAGACATCTTTAAATCCAGTGTGTTTTTATTTGATTTGATTGATTAGGATTTAATATTATTCTATCCTTAGTTGATAGGTTAGAATATTGGCATATCTTTTATGTTTCTTATTGGTTACTCTAAAAGCTATAAATAAATCTTCCTATTACTCCTATAACACAACTTACTGAATTAATTGTTTGAAATTGATTCATTCTCTTATTTATCTCTAAATTAAGCTGGGTTTCCATCTTTGCACTTCAACATACAAAGCTTTAGGCTATCAATCCATTTCTTTCATGTAATATGTTGTGTTAATTGTGTTATCTACCATCTTTACTTTATATCTTTGAAGATAACTTGAACTGTAGAATGGAAACCTTATTTTGGAAGAGGTCAAAGCAATATATGTTGAGTAAGGACAAATTATATTTTGAGATATGATCAATAAGTAGTGAAGTTAACATTGGTCTTGTTTATAAAGTCAACAAATGTCTAGTGGTAGTGTTGAATCTTTTTTTTTTTTTTTACCTATATTTTGTCTACATCTTATCTATATTGGTTCTATGTTTGATAGGTATCCATTTGAAATATGACATTTGGAAAATTATTTGATCTATATATTATTTATTTTGGTTTCATATTTATGATAATGATGATGATTAGAGAGCTAGAGTTGGAAAGTGAAAACTCACTATTTAAATGAAAAAGGTTTTAAAATTTGGTTTATTCATTAGGAAAATAAATTTTTATTGATTTTTTTAAACTTGATAAAGTAAAGTACAAATAAATCAAATTTTATAAGAATTTACTAAGTATTTAATTTTGTAAAAGAGATATATATGTACTTATACTTTCATCTTTTTGGTATCTTATATTGAAAAATGCATAGTTCAAAATGGTGCCAAAAAAGTAGCAAAAAATGTGTGTGTGTGTAGATATATGTATACACATGTATTCCATCACTAACATTTTTAACTTGCTTTAACTCTTTGGTATATCCAATTGCCTCTTCTCAAGTAGAATGCCTCTTCGAAGAATCACAGGACCTGGCTCATATGGCATTAGACAAGATAGGGATGTCACAGATGAAAGGTGCCTATGGGATTGCCACAATAAAGAGTTCTAATACCAGCAATTAAAATGACTACACAATTGGTGGAGATTGTGAATACACTAGTGGGATGCTGACACAGCAACAATAACAGGCTATGGGACCTACTAGATTCATAGAAGACTAATTTAGGTTAGACAAGTTCATTAGGCTAGCAAAAAAGTTTAACCTAAGAGTTAATGACCCAATAGAAGTTGAATACTGGATCATAAAGATCGAGAAAACATTCACTTTATTTAGGGTTCTAGAGGATAGGAACGTAGATTACGCTGCCTTTATGTTGAAAGGATCGACTTTGAATTGGTGGGCTAGCATCTTCAAGCTAGTAGGAGGATTCGTCCACTGGTAGAGATTTAGGGAACTATTTTGTGAGAAATACTTCCTAGTAGCATTAAGGACATTGTGGAAGCAACATATTATAACGGCGGGGTAACCGGACTATAGAAGATATGAAGTGGAGTTGAACCACTTGATTAAATTCTTACCTGAGACAGTTAGAGCGGATGATGCTTCTAGAGCTAAAAGGTTTATAAGGGGCTTGGAACCCAATCTATAGTATAAAGTGGGGTCATTCCAATTGTCCACCATGCAAAAGTGGTAGATAAAGCAAAATTTAATGGAGCAAAGCTGAAAAAGAATAGACAACTCTTGGGTCATAGATTAGGTATAATTTTAGGAAAGAGGCCTACATAGGGATAATGATCAAAGACAAAGGAAAGAGCCTCAAGTGTAACAAACCAACCTGGGGTCATAGCGGCTCCCTTAGTTCAAATCAAACCAACTCCCTTTAGCCCTTCTTGTAGCCCCTACTATTAAGTGCACTAGATGTTTAGGCTTCATGACTAAAGGATTGTAGATGCCTACGGGTGTTTGTTTTTATGTGAAAGATCATGTCACCTTAGCTAAAACTGCATAAAGAAATCTATCCCTCTCACCCTTTTGCTATATTTGCAAACAAAGGGGACATAAAGCAATGGAATGTGGTTATATCAAAGGTTATACCAATCTGATGTAGTAGGTGCAAATAGTGAGACCATAAACGAGAGCTTAAGCAAATAGACCCTAATCAAGGGGCCTAAGGCAATGGACACAATGAAAGTCTTACTCTACTGTAGCAATTTAAGACACCTTAGATGTAGACACTATAAAATTTATAGGAATGCAATCGGAGCAAGCCCGTAATAAGGTACCTGCTTCGACTAACCTGAAAAAAAAACCTTATGGGGTTAGACGTTATAGGGTTTTTAAGGTCGAATTACGAGATCTAGAAAAAACTCGATGGGAAAACTGATCGTTTTTTTTTTTTTTAAAAAAATAATAAATTAATATTATAATTTATAATCAGTTTTTTTATTATTATTTTTTTTTATTATTTTCCTCTTCTTTCCATCACAAGTAGATTAATAATAAATTAAAGAAATGACATAGAAAATACGTTGAAGTATTAAAAAAAAAGAAAGATTTAATTGCCATTCGAGTCGAGTTTGAGTCGAGTCAGGTTTTGGAAATATTAATTCTTTACTGGTCGGTTTGGGTTTCAATAAACCCATCCAAACCCGACCCATTTACATCCTAAGTAGGTATGCTCCTAGTATACTCTCATATGCCTATGGCTTTTTAATACTAGTGCCACACACCTTGTATTTTTTATACATTTATGTATATGTATGGTTTGAATGCTGAACATTTAGATACTTCTTTGATGTGAATAAACCTTTGGGATTTAGGAAATTCTAAATCAAATATGTAGTAGTGTTAATATAGAGGTGGAAGGTATATGCTATTAGCCGATTTGTTGGTGCTAAAAATGTTAGACTTTGATGCAATCTTAAGGTGATTTTAGTTGTCAAAGTACCAAAACCACTATAGACTGTCATAATATGAATGGTGCGCTTTAGCATCCCAAGTAAAGATCCTTTTTATTTTAAATTGGATGCTCAAATACCAGTAGGAATTTACCCCTTTTGAATTATGGAGCAAAAGTATCCCTAGCAGCAATAATATATAAATTGAGTGAGATAGTAAGGTTGGAACAAGTACCCATAGTGAAGGGTTCCTGGATGTCCTGCCCCCTCCCACCCTTAGGAAATAGATTTTAGCATTGATTTAGTATCGAGAATAATGCCAATTTCCAAGACACCATATAGAATGGAAACCTATAGAACTAGTAGAGCTAGAGACACAATTGGGGAGTTGCAAGATAAAGGGTCCATTAAGCTTAGTGTTCTCCATGGGATGCATCATTTTAATTTATTAAGAAGAAA
Source organism: Laguncularia racemosa (assembly GCA_037954665.1). Taxonomy (NCBI): domain Eukaryota; kingdom Viridiplantae; phylum Streptophyta; class Magnoliopsida; order Myrtales; family Combretaceae; genus Laguncularia; species Laguncularia racemosa. The sequence goes on from JBBMOL010002914.1 coordinate 9,599, forward strand.
GATGGTAATATAGACTCTTGTATAGACTAAAGGAGTTAATAGGGTTACTATTAAAAACAAATATCCCCCCCCTAAAATCGATGACCTTTTTGATCAATTATAAGGAGTTAAGGTATTCTTAAAAGTTGATCTGAGATCAAATCCCGGGCCAAAATGAAGATTAAGGAGACGATATTTAGAAGAAAACCTTTAAAATACCTAGCAGGGGCATTTTGAGTTTCTATCATGCCTTTCAAGTTGACTAATGCACTTGCCGCTTTATGGATTTAAGAACAAGGGTTTTAGGACTTCCTAAATAATTGTGGTCATTTTAAGTTGATGACATCTTAATATACTCTAAGAGTAAGGAGGATCATGAAGAACTTTTTGAGCTAGTGTTAGGTAAATTACAGGTTGAGAAGTCTTATGCCAAGTTTAAAAAGTGTGAGTTTTGGCTTAAACAAGTATCTTCGTAGTCATGTAGTAAATAAGGATTGGATTCTGTAGACCAAGAAAAAGTAAAAGTAGTAGTAGACTAGTCCAGGCCAAAGACAATGAAAAGAAGCTTCTTAGGTTTAGCTAACTATTATAGAAGATTTGTTGAAGGGTTTTCTAGTATAGCAACTCCTTTTAACTTGATTAACACAAAAAGCCATAAACTTGTTTAGGATGACAAATGTGAAGATAATTTCTAGAAATTACAGTAAAAGTTAGTGTCGGCCCCAGTATTGTCTATACCTAAAAGTTGGGAGTAGTTCACCATCTTTAGTGATGTATTAGTTTAGGGTCTAAGATGTTTGTTATACGATGGTAGAGTAATAGCTTATGCATCACGATAGTTGAAACCATAGAGAGGAATTATCTAACTCATAACCTTGAGCTAGTATAGTAGTTTTAGTGCTCAAGTTGTGGAGACACTATCTATAGGTGAAAAATGCAAATCTTCATAGATCACAAAAGTTTAAAATACATTTCACTTAGAAAGAGCTAAATATGTGCTAAAAAAGATGATGGAGTTGATTAAATATTATGATTTGGAAATTTTAGTACCATGTAGGAAAAGCAAATATGGTAGCAAATGCTCTTAGTAAAAAGAAACAAGGCAATATTGCTACCTTAAATTTTACATCTCAATGGAACTTTTTGAAGGACTTGTGCAATTTGAATTTAGAGATAATAACACGGATTTGGGATAAGGTTAGCAAGTTTTAATATCTAACCTAATTTAGTAAAGAAAATTAAAGCTGCTCAGGTTAGGATACAGGTATACATAATACTAAGGTTTAAAAACTAAAATAAGGTATGATAATAGAATTCAATGTCAATGTAGAGGGTATTATAGATATGAAACATGATTATGTGTATCGAAAAATGTAGAGTTGAAGAAAGAGATCATGAAAGAAGTGCACTACTCAAAGATATCCCAATCCATCTTGGGAGGCTTTAAAAGGTGTAAAAGGGCCCCTAAAGATCACTACTGTAGAAGAACATGATGTAGGAATAGCGAGTATGTAGCAAAGTGCCTAACTTGTTAATAGATTCGAATTAAACATCAGAGACTAGTTGGAAAATTGTAGCCTCTACAGTACCTGAGTGGAAATGGAATGTGTGATAAATGATTTGTTATAGCCCTTGAGAACTAAAGAGAAACAAATGTAGTATGGGTAATAGTAGATCGGTTAACCAAAATCTACCCACTTTTTACCTATCAATGTAGGATATAAATTGGAGTGATTAGCCAATGTTAAACGGAGATAGTAAGGTTACATGGAATACTAGTAACCATAACCTTTGATAGAGATACACATTGTAAGTAGATTTTGGAATAGCTTACAAAAAGCTTTATGTACAAAACTACAATTGAATTTTAGTAGGAGAAAAGGTACTTTTGAAAATTTTTCCAACAAAAAGGGGTTAATTAGGTTCGATCTAAGAATAAGCTAAACCCAAGGTATGTTAGACCATTTAAAGTCCTAAAAAGGGAATTGGTAGGGTTAGCATAAAAATTAGATTTATCACTAAGTTTAGAAGGAGTACATAATTGTTCCACATATCCATGTTGAGGAAATTTGTAACCGAATCTAAATCAAGTTGTTGCTTTGGGGATCCCCTGATCGTACAACCAGATTTGCTTCCATAGAACAACTTGTAAAGATAGTGGATACTAAAGAACATGTATTAAGGAACGAGTGATTCCTTATTTAAAGTGTAATAACTACTAAATGGAGCAGAGGCAACTTGAGAAATGAAAGATGATATGCGAAAGGAAATATCAAGGACTCTTTCCTAAATTCAAGTCATTTTTTGGGACAATGTTTCGTAAAGGGGGGATAAAGCAAAATACAAAAAATAAGAAAATAAATGAATTTTATTCATGAGGAATTTAATTTATTTTATGGTTATGATAGGTTATTTAAGACTTTTTTACTTAATGTTTAAGCCCTCAAAAACCCATTCCCTCTTTTAAATTTTGCTCCCTATAGAAAACACTCAAATAGGTGATCTAAAGTCCCTAACTGTTAATTAGTATGTAAATTTATGAAGGTAGTGTTTGATTTTGATTTGGATTGTGGTTCACCCTTCGTGTAATAAAATGTTTAACTTAAGGAGGATTTAGTTACAGTTTAGACACAATTAGGGTAAGAAGATTTGGGGAGTGTGGTTTTATTGGAGGAACTTTAGAGTTAGCTAGTGATTTAACCAAGTAAGTTGATCTTTTTATATTAAACTTTATGAATTAGACAACTTTTGTATTAGATTAGAGGTAAGAAAGAGATGGGTGGGGGATTGTCTTAGAAAATGGGATGAATTGTAAAGAAATAAAGCCCTTCGTGAGATTTAGAAGGATACATGGCTAAGGTACACAGTTGTGTACTTTCCTGTGGTGAAAATGGGGCAATTGTAAGAAATGTGATACATAGCTGGGTACACAGTCAAGTACATGCCTGTGTCTCTGCTTATGCTGAAGTATACGACTAAGTACATGACCATACACTAAGGTGTGTTAAAAGGCCTTGACACATTGAAAGGTACACAGCTATGCACATGGTCGGTTCTTACCCAGCACCAAATATATGGCCACATAAAAAAATTGGTTGCCTTTGTAAAGCATTAAAATGATTCTTCTTCCTTATTTCTTGATTTTTATGTAATCAAAACCTTTTTTACACAAAATTAAGTCTTTGGGGAAGGAAATTATCAACCACACTTAGAATTACAAACTAAGTGAATCTAGATTGATTTGTAAGTTAGTGTTAAGTTTGTTATTTGTGTATAACAAGTCATATTCAGGCTCTAGTTGTTATTCTAGTGACATCAAAATAGTTCCTTAAGATACGTAACTCTCTGTTTATGTTTGTGTTTGTGTTTGATAGTATAGTATCAAAATGGCTTAAGTAAACTTAGGTAATCAATTGGTTACAAACTTGTTTTGGCTTGGTTTAGGAGCTAGTGATGGTAGATCCCTAGGGACCCCCCAAAAGATCTTTGTTAATGTTTTCTTTAGTGGAGTTGAAACATTCAAATGATCTAGGTAAGTTTAGGATAAACTTATGAGTTTTAAGGCCGGGAGTGGTAGTTCCTAACACTGTATTATCGGGGTCAGAAGTGGCAGTATCCTGAATATATAAGATTATATATATTAATAAAACTTCTAATGATTATGGTGTGAGGAGTTATGATAAACTCCTATGTTGTTTGAGGGATTTAATTTTGAAGGTAATAAATTTTTTTGATGTTTCCAATTTGCTTTTGAATGATGTGAATCTTGTTGGTGTATATCATGTGTATGTGCTCTGGGTAGCATGTACTGAGTTGCAAGTACAAATGACACGTCCTTTTTGATGATTTTGGGTAGACTATGATCAAAATGAGGAGCAAGTAAATATTGTTATTATTATGAAGATTAGTGAAATGTATTTAATAGTAACAGAAGAATTGTGTTTCCTATTGAGAAAACTTTTGTTGTATTAGAAGTATTGTAGTTGTTATTTTATAGATGATAGTTTATACTTTATTTTAAGACCCAATAATAATAATGAATACTATGGATTTTTTTCTAGTTAATTGAGAGTGGTTGATAGATTGCTTGGGAGATTGGGGATTAAGCAATTAAAGAGTCTTATGTGTCACTAAATAGCAGTAATATTGGCGAGTTGTCGTGCTCTAATTCTGAGGTGTTACATTAGATCTACCAACTTTAAAGACCTAGATTAGTTGATCAAGAGAGTGTTTTAGTTGATTGAAGTAGGTTTTAGTAACTAAAATGCGCATCCAAATATATGCCACTATCTATCTTAAAGTTTTCTTATTGTTTTTTGTTAATTTCCTATATAAGATCATAAAGTTTTGGTTTGTAACTATTAAAATGGCCTTGTGGTAAAATTAATTAGTGCAAGAGAGAGCCAAGCATAGGCATTAATAGGGCTCAATAGAATATTGCTCCGATTCTTACAGGAGAGAATTCTTATATTGTTACACTTGATGATCTATTCTAGCCGTACTCATGGTATTTTTTCTGATTCACGGTTTTCCATGTTTGGATTTACTTGTCTAGTTGCTCTTTTCCCTTACTTTTTTCTATTTCTTTTTTTTCCCTTAGTTTCTCGTGGGGGAAAAAAAACTAAAAAAAATACTATTTTTTTTAAAAAAATCTGAAATAAAATACCTATAAAATAATTTGTGAAATAGGTGGTGAAATTAGAATCCAAAATATGCATTAGTTGAGCCAAAATTGGCTCAATGGAAGGCACAGACCATCCAATTTTTTTTTAATAATTTTAATATCAATTATTATAATTTTTAAATTTATAAAAATTATTATTTTTTATTCTTGTATAAAATTTTAATGTTTTTTAAAACAAAAAAAAATAATTTGGAGAAAATTTATCATTGAAAAAAATTTGATGATTATAAAAAAAAAGTTTACAAAAAAATTGTTAAAGAAAATATAAAAGCATAGATAAAAAATAAAAAAATAACTTATTAAAAAATTTTAATAAATTACAAAATTTCAAATAGTAATGTACATGAATCGCAAATGTCTATGAATAATGTCCTTCCTATTGCTTTAAAAGAGATAGATGAAATGGTTCAGCTTCCATATAATTTGCACAATAAATCATAAAATGTTAGCATTATACAAACAATAATTCGTATCATAAATGTGCAAGGGTAAGTTAAGATTTAGTTAATCATGCATCTAATGATCCAAAGTTTACCATTATCAATCAACGTGGGCACCCTTATTCTATTGTGGCCTTCTCTTCAACAAAATCCACATGTGATTTTATTCGGATGCTCCCCAATGTCTATTTACATGTGGTATTGTTTTTGTCTTGGTTTTCTCTTTTTTTGTGCAAGCTTTCCTCTTAATGGAGTAACCCTGAAGTAAAATGGCTTTTAATTGAGTTCTCACCTATGGGCAATAAGTGGGTCTAATATGTGAGCTCTTAGCGCGTCCCTTTGTACTAATTCGCTATAGCTGCCGACCCTAATCAAGCATGATTTAAGCAGCTATTGCATAGGCGTGCCTACAAAAGGGTTTGATATATTTTTCCATTTTTGTAAGTGCATATGCTGCGAGCAAAGTCAATAGTGTGCATCCAACCCCCTCCCTTAACTTGCTTACTACACAATGATTGTTAGTGAGCACTTGAAAAATTCTCTGCTCCCCATTAAATTGATGACTCATAGTTGGTAGCTCATGAACTCTATCTGTCTATCTTTTTCGATGGCATATTTTAGTGAAGATTTTATTTTTCACTATATTCTTAAGTGCCTTCAAATGCTTATTGATGAAGTATACCAAGCAATTGAAAAAGTCTTCTTCACCAAAGTAGCCATTAATAACCCGAAGCTCCTTTCAAGATGGGAAATTTTAGCTTTCACAATGTTGGAGGTTATATGCCCAAACCAAAAGCAATTTGTCTTAGGCTAGTGTCCACATCTCCATTTATATGTCATCAAACCATGCTAGGGCATCAGGCTAACAACCCTCACCAGTCCATGAAATAGTTCGGTTTCTAAACTTTTGCCTACATCCCCGAATAGTGACTAACTTCTTACATTGCAAAATTTTTATTGTCTGGTTGAAGTTGCTTATAATGTGTTGTATACAAAACTACCACACTGCAAATGGAGGGAACCATTCTTGGCTTGGGGTTTGATTGTAGACATTGAGCTAAGGTGTCTGTCTGATATGAGGCAAATGGTTCCACGACCTTCATGGTTGCTAACCACATCCTCCTTTAATTTTCTCAAAAACTAGCCCCATGTTCAGCCCAATTCATCATCTATGAAAGTGAATGCTAACAGAAGTATATGGTTATCATCATCAATGCCACAAGCAATTAACAATTTGTGTGTGTACTTCCCATATACAAAAGTTTCATCAATGGAACAATAGTCTAAGAAATCTCCATATTGCAATACACAACCCAAATGCTTAAAAAACCCACTTAAGAGTGGACCCCCCCAAGGGTATTCGAAACTTTCCACCTCTAATCAACTCATGTTCAAAGATTGGTATTTTTTAGGGTAATTTAGAAGCTTAGGGAGCTCATTAAAAAGACATCTTTCAATTCTTTATACACATGTTCATAACTCGTTTCTTGTCCTCTTAAACCCATCTCTTTGCTATCCTATAACCCAATTCTTGTCCTACACAAGAGTTAGCTTGGTTAAACCCTTTATATCAAAATTTTTCCTTGACAAGATTAACATATTAGCTTGTAAGAAGATTGCAATCCAACTATAGGTGATCCTCATTATCATCAAATTAATACATGTGTGTAACCCTTAAATCTGGTAACTACAAACAACCCTCTAACTTCTTCTTATGAGCTTGAAACCTCCCCTTACAACCGTCTTCTCTTTTTAACACTAAACCGACTAAAGCGACGGTTTAGATTTTTTTCTACAATAATGAAGTTACAATGGTTCTTTTACATCGTAAGCCTTAATTGCTTGAAAAAACAACTACCTTTGTCCTCAATCTCATGCCTTTATTGAACTCGTCACTACTACTCAAACCACTGCACATTGCATTTTGCTTCTACTTGAAATAGATGTAACTATCATCATCGTTAACATTGTAGAAGGGAATAGGATCCCTAATTGCCGTATAAGGTGGTTTAGCCCGCCTTGGTTGATTATTAGTTTGTGTGGTGTGCCTTAGTGCTATTAGACAATCCTTTTAGCCATATCATCTCCTTCGTTTTCTCTTTCCTCCTTAAAAACCCCTTCCTACATCAGCGTATAGGGATTTACATGTGTCTGGTCGTTATAATACTAAGTAACTGCTTTGCCTACTTTATCTTCATCAGTTAGTGGTTTCCTTTTTCATAAGGGTTAGAACATATGCTTCACACATTGATGACTTAGGAGGCTTTTTTCCATGTTAGTAAGGAATTGGGTGCCTATTTCTTAAAATGTCTACTATCTTGAGGGGCTCTTTAATTCTTTACAAATTCTAACATACAATTATTATATGCCATACCTCCAAAGGATTTAGCCATTTCAATTAGATTTTCAACACATCATTACTCTAATTGCCCTCAAGGCATAAGAAACATTACCACCATGGAAAATAGGGTGCTTATGAATTATCTCAATCCCACTTCAATTAAATTGACTATAATACTCCAGTATATTCTATACAAGAATTTGAAGTAATTCTCTTTTTCTTCATTTCAACTTTTTAATCGGATGCCTTTCATATTTTGAGCCCTAGTTACCACTGACAATATTTTCCCAAAAGTATAGACAGCAATTTGACATAGTTACCTATTGTTACTTGTTTTGCAATATAAATAAATTATCAACTAATCAACAAAAACAAATAATAACGGTTTTTTAAACTTGATAATGCACAACAATGATCTTTTTCTTGCCATGTAACAAAAAAAAATTAATTTTAAATTTATTTCAAAATTTTGTAAAAACAATTGGCAATTTTACATAAGAACATAAGAAAGATTATTTTATAAAAAACTTTTTTATTTTTTTTAAGGATTATTCAATTACAAATTTTTTTATAACAATATAGATGATAAAACAAATTTGACATTTAAAATTAATATGAAATTTTTTGTCAGCATAATGTTGATCTTATTCTCATATTAACGAAAAAATAACTACATGTTATGTATTATAAATTTATAAAAAAATCTGTCTAACATATACAAAACTAACAATAAAAACTAGTTATTTTTTTAAAAAAATAACATTACAATTCATGGCAAACATTTTTTTCAATGGTGAAAACTAACAAATAACAAAACAACTTCAATGTTTTGTCAAAATAATACCATATATAGATTAATTAAGTTTTTTCATTGAGAAAATGGTAGATCTTACAAACTTGTTCAAATCCTACCATTTCGTAGCTTCAAAAGAACTTTTTCTTCCTAAAGAAAGAGAGAAAAATAAAGAAAGAGACAGAGTTTGTGGAAGAAAAAATAAAAATGAATTTTGTTCTGTTCTGTATTTATATTATTAAATTGAAGTATTATAGTGTTTTGTGATCCTATAAAAATAGGTTTGTAGCATGCTTTTATAGGTTGCATGTATGTTTTTTTTTTTTAGATTTTCAAGTTGTAGGTTTGCAGTACATATGTGGACAATTATTAAAAAGATGGGTTTAATGAAAATATTTGGGGGGTGGGATTAATTGTACAAGAGCATTGTGCTTGAAGGGATAGACCATGCCCGCACCTTTACTACAATTGTACGAATGCGTGAACATGGTTTGCGCCTTTAGCTGAGCAAATTATAGCTCAACTGAAGTATTGTTCCAAGTTTGTGACTTTGTTACCTATTTTAAGAATAACTTTCCTAAGTACCATATTTCATGATTATTTTCAAAAAATTTCCTTATTTTTGTGGGTTTCCATTTCTTGTGCGCTTATGTCATACAATTAAACACTCACTGATTGGGAAAAATCATAGTGTCAAGCATATGCATATTCTTTCTTATTTCAAAACTATAAAAAATACAAAGGAAAGCTAAAGAATTGAAATGCTAATTTTTCCATGGGTAAGGAATAACTCAAATTCACCCAATAAGAAAATATTAAATCCTTTTTTTAATTGTTTTCCTAGATAAGTGCATTAAAAATCATCTTTGTTTGTACAAACTTTAATGGCCTTATGTTTGAAGCGAATTGTTTAAATCCTTATGTAATTTAGTTGATTTCTTTATATTTTTAAAAGAATTATTTAAATATTTATATTTAAATATCTTACAAAATGAGTTCTCTATACATTATAGGTACTAGTAGAAAAAAAATTTATTTAGCCTTACAATATAGCTAAGAAATCTGAAATGCTTTAGTAGTGTGACATTAGTCTCCCAATAAGATAGACTAGAATTTAATTTTTTTTCTCTTATTGTATCAAGTGGAAGCAATAAAATAAATAAAAAAATAAAACTTAATAGCTTTTTTATAAAAATATAGAAGATTTTTAGTGTAATTTCCCTTTCTTACAAAGAATGATTTTTCCCCTCTGCTCATTACTTTCCATCTCTCTCTTTCTCATAAATCCGAATCTAAAGGGAAAAGGGAAAACAAAAAACAAAAAAAAAATAAAATAAAAAAGAAAAAACTCAGGATACATGACATTACGAATCAATATGCCGAAGGTGTTGCAGCTATTAATAAGTTCCTTAAAACATTCAAGCGAAAGAGACTGGTGGGGTAGGTCTGAATTGATTTTTGCAAATTAATAAGTCAGTCAAATACCATGACGGTGGTAACATGTAAATTATGACACGAGCAACATTTGGACCACCGTGAACGGCAAGTCCTCGATAAAAAATTTTTTTTTATATCTTGATTGTGTTTATATAATTAAATTCAAATATTTATATAAAAAAAACTTTATATTTTAATGGATATTTATTTTATAAAGATTGAAGACAACAAATTTCTATCCACTTACTTATTTCCTTTTAAAAGTGGTTGTTTAAATAAGGCAACATGCACAGAAAAGTCCTCCAAATTTTGTTCATTACACAATTAACCCACCAAGCTTTATTTTAAGAAAAATTAAGCATTTTTGCTTTCACATCGTTTGAACCAGCCCTATACATTTATATAGTGAGAATTGAAAAAAGAAAAGGATTGTTTAAAAAATAGTTGATCTAAAAAAAATCAATTTGTGATATAACTCATTTATTAATTGTGTATGAAAACTAAAAGGTATATATAAAGCTAAAACTATTAGATATAGTAACTGAATGATTTTTGAATAACAAAAAAACATTTATAAAGTAGAGTAGTGCTCTACCATTTATAAGGTGTACTTAATTAAAATTAAAAAAGACAAAGATAATAGGCTTTTAAAAAAAAAAAGAATTGATATAGCATCATACTTTAGGTCATTTTAGGTATGTTTTACTAATTCTCTCAAAATTAAGTACTACTAAAAAAAAAAAAA
>JBBMOL010002915.1:0-20004 GCA_037954665.1 Laguncularia racemosa
AGTGGAAGAAAGAAAAAAAATTGTGCCATTGGTGTTTGGATTATGAAGTGTGGTGGGATAAATTTAAATGTTAAATAGAAGGAGGAGTGGCGACCCCTTTTTGGTCTTGGGAAGAGTGAAAAGAGTGAGAAGAAGCGGTTTGTGCCTGCGTATTATATCGTGATTTGCACAACAAGTTCAAACCTGAGGTAGGGAAACCCGAAGTGTAGATGAGTATTTAAAGGGAGGAAGTGACTAAGATTGGGGAATGAAAGGGAGGTAGAGGGGTCCCATGGCTAGGTTTCTTGTGGGGTTGAATAGAGAAATTCAAATGTTGTTGAATTGCAGCATTATGTAGAATTGGAGGATATGATCCATATGGCTAAAAAGGGTTTTGAGAACCACACAAGAGGAAAGGTAGTAGTAGTGCACGTTTCAACATGGGTAACTGGTCTACCCACCTGGAAGACTAACCAATGGAAGAGGAAGAAAAGCCTTACCCAAAAAACCCAAAAAGAGAGCTGAGGCAAGCGGGTTCTACTCCTGGTAAGCAAGGTAACCCTAAATCTTCTATTTCTAGAAATTGTGACATTGATGCTTTAAATGCTAAGGTAGAGGCCATATTGCTAGTCAATTTCCAAATAGGCGTGTGATGATTTTGCGTGATGATGGTGAGTATGAGACTAAGGGGGATAGTGAAGAAGAGGATATGCCTCCATTAGAGGGTGCTAGTGATGATGAGAAGCCTGCAAAGGGGAAAGGGTAGTGGCAAATAGTGAAGCGAAGCTTTGAATGTGGCAGGTGAAGGAAGAAGAGGAGGTGCAAAGGAGAGAATTATATTTCATTTAGTGTTATCTAGGAGTATCACATTGTAGTTTGATCATTGATGGAGGGAGTTTGCACCAATGTAGTGAGTAATTTCATTGTTGAGAGGCTGGGGCTTCAAAACTGTTAGACACGCTAGTCCATATAAATTGTAGTGGTTGAATGATAGTGGTGAGACTAAGGTGAGTAAGCAAGCCTTGATTGGGTTTCGCATTGGTAGGTATGAGGATGAGGTGTTATGTGATGTAGTGCCAATGCAAGCATGTCATGTGTTGTTGGGGAGGCCATGGCAATTTGATAGGAAGGTTTGTTTATGATGGCTTTTCTAACAAGTATACGCTTGTTCACCAGGGGAAAAGCTTTAATCTTAAACCGTTAACACCTAAACAGGTGTATGAGGATCGGTTGCAGCTACAACAGTCGTTTGCAAAACATAAGGTGAGTGAAAAGCAGAGGGAGAGTGAGAGAGCAAAAGACAATGAGAAAGAAAAGGAATACAAAAGTTAATATCAAAAGGAAAAAGAGGGGGAAGGCTGGAAAGAGTGTGAGAGACCAAGTTGAAGGGGTATCAACTTTGGTGGTGAGTGAAAAGGAGAGGGCAGCCTTGCAAAAGGAGAGTTGTGTGGCAAGAGCGAGTGTAGTAAGGAGCGTTAGTGACGTTGCAACCTATGTTTTTGCAGGTTTTTTAAAAAAAACAAGTTTGAGTACTAACGAACTATCTAACTCTTTGCCTAGTGTGGTTGGTATCTTGTGCAAAACTTTGAAGATGTCTTGCCTGAGGGATTCCAAAGGGATTACCACCAATTCGTGGATTGACACCCGATTGACCTTGTCCCAAAGCATCGTTCCAAAAAACCAGCTTATAGGAGCAACCAAGGAGACAAAGGGGAAATCTAAAGGCAGGGCGATGGATTAAAGGAGAAGGGGTACGTGAAGAAAACATGAGTCCAGTGCGTGCCCGTGATTTTTGGGGCCTAAAAGGATAGGGCATGGGGAATATATGTTGACTGCCGCGCCATCAACAACATCACGGTAAATATCGTCACCCCATTCCTCGCTTAGATGATATGTTAATATTCTGGGTTTTTAATATAGGGCATTCCTCATGAGCCTTGGTGATGGGTGTCGAATCCAACAAAAATAAAACCTACTCCTAGACAATTATATGATTTGCATATAGTGGTGAGTAGGGTCGAATCCACAGAGATTGGTTAAACTTATTTCTATTCAAGGAGAATAAAGGGAAAAGAAAAATGGGGGGGTTTTGTTTGTGAATCAAAATAAAGTAAAACAAGGTAAGAAAATCGGATATTAATAAAAGCCTAGCTAAAGGAATCAAGATAGTTTAATTCTAGGAATTGATCATCGATGCAAATGTTTTCTATTCTTAGTTCTAGATAAACTGGTTATGATTATTAACAAGCTCTAACAACCTATCTCTCCTTACTTCCTCGATAACCTCAGACAAGCGCTTTGGATTATTTCTCTTATTGATTAAACAACCCTAGACAAGCGCTTAGGATTTAATCTATCAATAGCATTAAAATCTAGAGAGACCACCAATTCATGCCAGTAGATTATAAGATAACCTATTTAAACATGATCATACACCTCCATAACATGAATTCGATCATCTCTTTTATAACCAAACATGTTATTGCGTCACTAAGACTAGAACAATCAAACAATTACGAATTTGACGTGCTAGTTGACAATATATTAACTTGCTAATTGAGTAGAAGAGCTCTATTCATACCAATCAACAAAGATAATAATGACAAAACGATCAGAAGATATATGAATACCCGAAAGCAAAGAATAGAATAAATACAAGTCAATTAGACCTCACAATTCGTGGAGAATTAAACATCTATGACCCTTTGGCTAGAAAAGTAGCTTAGCTACTCATGTTCATCAATAAAACGAAAAATAAAAATAAAAACATAACAACCTCTGTTTCCGGCTGCCTGCTCTGCCTCCTCCTTTCCTTCTTGTCTCCAAGGTGATTCCAGATTCAAATATTCAAAAGTTGTCCTAACCCTCTAGGGTTGGTTCTATTTATATTGTTAGGGAGATGGCATGTGATCTTTTGCTAGCAAGATACGAAAATATCTTTCCTTTTCCAAGTAGATTTCGAGAAGTAAATGTTCGTCCGCTTGGCACGCCCTAACACACGGCCGTGGGTCAAGCCGTGCTATCCTCTGTGCATATTTCATGTATCATCTTCCGTGTCCAGTGTGTACCACGGCTCCACCTACGGCAAGATTTCCCACCGTGCCTTATTCTGTGCATAATCAACAAGTCTTCATCCGTGCCCAGTGTGTACCACGGTTACACCCATGGCCAGATTTCAAGCCGTGCCATCCTCTGGTTGATGTTCCACAATTTCTTCTCCCTGGCACGTCTAGCTTCCACCACGGCTCCAAGCACGGTTTCTCCCATGGCTGCCACCACGGCCGTGCCCTAAGCCGTGTCTCTCTCTGTTCAAAGTCCACATTTCCGTCTTCTTGTCCAGTGTGTAACACGGTTTGAACCTTTGCCGTGCCTCAAACCGTGCTTCCTCCAGTGGTGTAATTCCTTGTCTTGATCCAAGTTGTAGATGACTTCTCTAAAATACTTGAATTAGCATCCTTGACTCCATTTAACCTGATTTATCACGATGATAGAATTAAAGTACCATTTCCTTATGATTTCTATAAAATCAATAATAATTTAACACAATTTATACTATAAAGATTGAGTATAAAATGGCTCTATCAAATTCCTCCACACTTAAACTCTTGCTTGTCCTCAAGCAATTGCATCAATTCAATTGAGAAATCTGTCATAGATTATACAAACTTTCTTTTCATCATTCCAAGCATCTATTGATTTGTAATTCATGACTTGTAGTTTTAATGTCTACTACTTCAACTAAACTGGTTTCCTGTGATCAAATTACTATGGACAAAATTCCATAGCTAATCTAAACAAAACAAACTTTAATCCTCATGTTTAGCAAAAGAATTTTTATTCCAAAAGTAAATACTTAATCCACTAAGGAAAAACACCCAATTAAACTTCATTGGACATTAGCAAACATATAATCCTTGCAACATAAAGTAAAAGCATATAGTATCAACTCTTTCCATAGATTTTCTCCCTTTTCTAGTCTTGTTTTATTCAATGAATGTTTACATTCATGTTCTTTTGATTTATTCAAGCATCTGTTTTGACGGGTTTTTTCCCGCTTCTTTTCATGAACTTTCGCCTTTTTCGCCCTTATCGTTATAGTGAGTTCATTGAGTCGGCACATCCCAAGCACATCACTCAAGTGACCGGGTTTTGAGATACCCCTAGGACTCTTCCTCATGCTAACATTCAAGTTTGAATACTCTTAACTCAATTACTTGAATCATTGGAGTAATGGCTATGCTTGATTTTGATTGTTTTTTTTTTTTTCAAAGAGTATATAGTAGCTAATATAACCTAGAAGTAAACTTGTTTATTTTTCACTTAAGGACTCGACCTACTCTTAGACTTCCAATTCTAAGGCTAAATACAAGGTAAATTTGTTTCTTAAAGATTTCACTACTTAATTTTAACCAAGTATCCTAATCACAGCAGTGGGTGAGTAAAGCATTTGAACAAGTCAATTTCACATTTTGTAGATGCTTATTATAACATTTAGTACAATCTCTAGATTTCATGATAAATTTGAAAAAATTTGGCTTAAAATTGCTTAAGGACAAACATTCAAAGTATGAATCAATTCTCTATTCTCTATAATTTATTATCCTCTCCCCCACACTTAGCTTGAACAGTGTCCTCACTGTTTCTAATTCAGTACAATGAAAGAGGAATTAACAACACAAGGAACATTAGAGAATAAGAGAAAGGAAATGCTGGTACTTCCCTGGTATTGGAGTTCTCCCCTTAAGCTCTGGAAAGTGTCATTTGATTATGTGTCCTTGCTGCAGCTGATCCAAAGAGTTCAAAACTATACTAAAATCAAAACAAAACTCAAACAAACCAAAACTAAAGCAAAACAAAACTAAAGGATTTTTTTTTTTTTTTTGACATGGGTTGCCTCCCATGAAGCGCCTTTCTTTAACGTCTTTGGCTAGACGTTCCTGTCATCAATCACAATACTCGGGGTGAGTTAAACCGGTTTCTTCAATATTACATACTTGAGATCCTTCATGAAAAGGTTTCAAGTTATGACCATTAACTTTGAAGGTCTTACCAGTTTCAAGGCTTGCGATCTCAACTGCACCATGTGAAAATATGTTAGTGATAACAAAAGGACCAATCCACCGTGATTGTAGTTTGCTAGGAAACAATTTCAATCGAGAATGGTAAAGTAATACTTTTTGACCTACAGAAAAATTCTTTCGGGAAATCATTTGATCATGAAAATCCTTTGTTTTTTCCTTGTAGATTTTAGTACTCTCATAAGCTTCTCTTCGAATCTCCTCAAGTTCTTGTAATTGAAGTTTTCTGTGTTCACCCGCCTCATCCATTCGCATGTTATATTGTTTTACAGCCCAATACGCCCTATGTTCTAGCTCCACAGGGAGATGACATGGTTTGCCAAATATTAAACGGTAAGGAGACATACCTATAGGGGTCTTGTAAGCTGTCCGGTAGGCCCATAATGCATCCTCAAGTCTTGTGCTCCAGTCCTTCCTGCTTGGATTGACGGTTTTTTCCAGAATAGACTTGATTTCTCGATTTGAGACTTCTTCCAATCCATTGGTTTGAGGGTGGTATGCGGTGGAAGTGCGATGAGTGACCCTGTATTTTTTTAGTAGAGTTTCCACTATCCTATTACAAAAGTGTGTGCCACGATCACTGATAAGAGCCTTTGGTGTCCCGAACCTAGCAAAAATATGAGGTTTAACAAAATCCACAACAACTTTAGCATCATTAGTTCGAGTCGCTTTGGCTTCCACCCATTTTGAAACAGAATTCATAGCAAGAAAGATGTAAACATTACCGAAAGAAGGAGGAAAAGGACCCATAAAGTCAATACCCCATATATCAAATATTTCACAAGCAAGAATAGGGGTAAGTGGCATTTGATCTCTACGTTCTAAGTTCCCAATCTTTTGACATCGTTCACAAGACTTACAAAACATAAAAGAGTCACGAAACAATGTAGGCCAAAACAAACCACACCCTAATACCTTTTGAGCTGTCCTCTTAAGGCCAAAATGTCCACCACATGCATATGAGTGACAAAATTACAAGACAGAAGGAATATCGTCTTGAGAAATACACCTTCTAATGATTTGATCAGCACAATGTTTCCACAAATATGGATCATCCCATACATAATACTTAGCATCACTTTTAATTTTATCTTTTTGAGCCCTAGACAAATCACTTGGTAATGTCTTAGTAACCAAATAATTGACAATATCAGCATACTACGGAATTGTCTTTTGAATAGAAAAGAGATACTCATCTGGAAAATCATCTTGTATTTGTGTGGACCCTTCACTGATAGGAATTCGACTGAGGTGGTCGGCAACTAAGTTTTCTGAGCCTTTCCTATCACGTATCTCCAGATCGAACTCTTGTAATAGGAGTATCCATCGAATAAGTCTTGGTTTCGCCTCCTTCTTCGCGAGCAGGTATTTAAGAGCTGCATGATCAGAGTAAACAATTACCTTAGTACCAAGTAAATATGATCTGAATTTTTCTAATGCAAAAACAACAGCCAAGAGTTCTTTTTCCGTTGTGGAATAGTTGCATTGGGCATTATCCAAAGTTCTGGAAGCATAATAAATGGCATGAGAAGCTCTCCCAACTCTTTGGCCAAGAACTGCTCCAACTGCATAGTTGCTCGCATCACACATGATTTCAAAGGGAAGGGTCCAGTCGGTGGTTGGATGATTGGAGTAGAAGTTAACTTGTCCCTCAGTGTGTCAAAAGCGTTCTTGCAGGCCTCATCGAACTCAAATGTCACTTCTTTTTGTAGCAATCGACATAGGGGTTGAGTAATCTTGGAGAAATCCTTGATGAAGCGTCGATAGAATCCTGCACTCCCAAGAAAAGACCGAATTTCCCGTACACTTACAGGGTAAGGTAAAGATTTAATCAGTTCTACCTTAGCTTTATCGACTTCAAGCCCCTTAGAAGATACAATATGGCCTAAAATGAGACTCTGTTCAACTATAAAGTGACATTTTTCATAATTTAACACTAGATTCTTATCTATACATCTTTGAAGCACTTTTGTAAGGTTAGTCAAACATGAATCAAAAGAATTACCATAGACGGTAAAGTCATCCATGAAAACTTCTATAATATTCTCCACATAATATGAAAATATACTAACCATACATCTTTGGAATGTGGCTGGGGCATTGCAGAGCCTAAAAGGCATCATTCGATACGCAAAAGTACCGAATGGACAAGTGAAAGTGGTCTTCTCTTGATCTTCCGGTGCCACTGAAATTTGATGAAAACCTGAATAACCATCAAGACAACAATAGTGAGAATGGCCAGCCAAATGTTTAAGCATCTGATCAAGAAAAGGAAGAGGGAAGTGATCCTTCCGAGTTGACGCATTTAACTTCCTGTAATCAACACAAACCCTCCATCCATTCTGAACCCGAGTAGGAATTAACTCACCATCGGAGTTTTCAATTACAGTTAAGCCTGTTTTCTTTGGAACAACTTGGATCGGACTTACCCATTTGCTGTCAGAAATTGGATAGATCATACCTGCATCAAGAAGTTTCAAGATCTCTTTCTTAACTACCTCCATCATAGGTGGATTCAAACGACGCTGAACTTCCCTTGAAGGTTTGCAATTATCTTCCATCAAAATCTTGTGCATGCAGGTGGAGGGGCTTAGTCCTTTGATGTCAGCTATGGACCATCCAATGGCTTCTTTGTACTCCCTCAACACCCGAATCAACTTTTCTTCTTCTAAAGTACTTAGCTTGTTGGAGACTATCACAGCAAGAGTCTCCTTTTCTCCTAAGAAAATATATTTTAGATGTTCGGGTAGGGGTTTTAATTCTAGCTTCGGTGCCTGCATAATAGAAGGAAGAAGTTTTGTGTTAGAAGGGGGTAAATGAATGTAGGACACATCATACCTGATAGGTTTTAATGATTCCAACTCCCAAATCTTATCCTGCAAATCAGAGGATATTACAAACTTCTCCTTAAGAGTTTTCAATGCATGAATCGTAAGACTCTTATTAAGTACAACTTTCAACTCATCATCATCTATCAAATCAAATGTAGTCTGTGTTAATGGGTCAATAACATCAACAACAAAAACAGGTGAGATGTCACTAGGATATTTCATGGCATCATAAATGTTAAATTTAATCACTTCACCATCAAATTCCATGGTGAGGTTACCATCATGTACATCAATTTTTATCCTGGATGTCTTAAGAAATGGTCTCCCTAATAATATCATTGATGAATTACGAGAATCATCATTCTCCATGTCAAGCACGTAAAAATCTGCAGGGAAAACCAAACCATTAACTTGTACTAAAACATCTTCTAGAACTCCCTTAGGATAAACATTGGACCTATCAGCAAGTTGAACAATAACACCCGTTTCCTTCAAGGGACCAACATTTAAGCATTGATAAACAGACAAAGGCATAACATTGATTGAAGCTCCTAAATCACACATGGCTTTAGTGATTCCAAGATTACCTATTTTGCAAGGAATAGTAAACATACCTGGGTCCTTACATTTAGGAGGAAGCTTCTTCTGAAGAATAGCTGAAACATTCTCACCTACACTAATCTTTTCATTACCTTTCAGCTTTCTTTTGTTAGTGCACAATTCTTTGAGAAATTTAGCATAACGAGGTACTTGCTTAATTGCATCCAACAAGGGAATGTTTACCTCAACTTTGCGAAAGGTGTCAAGAATCTCTTTTTCTTCAGCTTCATTCTTGGATTTTGCAACTCTGGAAGGGAAAGGAGGTGCTGTTGTCATGACCTTTGGTGGTTCAATGTGGGGTCCTTTGATCTGATTGTTCTGCTGGTTTGAAGTTGCGGTTTCTTTCTCAGTCTCTTCCTCAGGATTAGTTCGGTGTCCCTTCTCATTTGATCCCTGCAATTTTGTTCCACTTCTCAAAGTAGCGTTAGCACTTTGCTTGGGATTTGTGATGGTTTGAGAAGGTAACTTACCCTGAGTTTCCAACCCGTTTATAGAAGAAGCAAGTTGGCTTACCTGACTTTCCAAGTTGTGGATGCTCTGCTTTGTCTCATCCTGAAATTGTTTGGTATTAACGGCAAGTGATTTAACAATTTCCTCAAGAGACATACCTGAAGTGGAAGGAGCCTGTGATCCTTGGTTTCATGGCTTAGGTTGGAATTGTTGGAAGTTTTGTGGTTTATTGCCATATCTGAAGTTAGGATGATCCCTCCATCCAGGATTGTACGTGTTCGAGTAAGGATCATATTTCCTTTGTGGCTGTCCTGGGAATCCACCTACAGCATTGGCGTGTTCATGATTGTCATCTTGCAATGTGGGCACATGTCGGTCGGGTGATTAGGAGCAGCACAAATTCCACAAGCTTTCACCTGATGGGTATTTCCAAGAGCTAGCTGCTGCACCAGGGAGGTTAGATTAGAAATTTGATGTTCAAGGTTAGACACACTTACCTCATTTACCTTCCTTGAAGACGTATCGTGCCTATACCCAAATTGTTGTTAATTAGCAGCCATAATGGAGATCAATTCCCTAGCTTGACCAGGGTTTTTGTTTACTATGGCGCCTCCACTCGCAGCGTCCATCATCTTTCTTTCCATAGGAAGCAAGCCTTCATAGAAGTATTGGATGAGGAGTTGTTCAGATATCCCATGTTGTGGGCAGCTTGCACAAAGTTACTTGAACCTCTCCCAATACTCATGAAGAGTCTCGGTGTCCCTCTATTTTACACCACAAATTTCTCTTCTTATACCAGCGGCTCTGGATGCGAGGAAGAATTTGTCCAAGAAGAGTCTGACCATATCTATCCATGTGGTTATAGAACCTGGAGGCAAATAAAACAACCAATCTTTAGCTTTAGTACTTAAAGAAAATGGAAAAGCGCGTAGCTTGATTTGATCGTCGGTTATCCCTTGCGGCCTCATACTAGAACACACTATATGAAACTCTTTCAAATGCTTATGAGGATCTTCATTCTCAAGACCATGAAAGGTGGGTAGCAAATGTATCAACCCAGATTTCAACTCGAATTCAATAGCTAGTTCGGGATAGTGAATACAAAGTGGTTGTTGATTCACATCCAGCGCAGCCAACTCCCTTAAGGTTCTCTCGGGATTTGCCATATCGTCTTCTTTTTCTGAATCAAGGGATGAATCAAACAAATCTGATGCTAAGTTCAGCATAGTGGATGATCTAGCTTCTTGTCGCAACCTCTTTAGAGTCTTCTCAATCTCCAGATTATAAGTTAGTTCACCTGTCTGAGAAGAACGAGTCATACAAGAATAGAAATAAATTTGACACCAATCCCCGGCAGCAGCACCAAAATTTGATGGGTGTCGAATCCAACAAAAATAAAACCTACTCCTAGACAATTATATGATTTGCATATAGTGGTGAGTAGGGTCGAATCTACAGAGATTGGTTAAACTTATTTCTATTCAAGGAGAATAAAAGGGAAAAGAAAAATAGGGGGGGGGGGGGGGGGGGGTGGTTTGTTTGTGAATCAAAATAAAGTAAAACAAGGTAAGAAAATCGGATATTAATAAAAGCCTAGCCAAAGGAATCAAGATAGTTTAATTCTAGGAATTGATCATCGATGCAAATGTTTTCTATTCTTAGTTCTAGATAAACTGGTTATGATTATTAACAAGCTCTAACAACCTATCTCTCCCTTACTTCCTCGATAACCTCAGACAAGCGCTTTGAATTATTTCTCTTATTGATTAAACAACCCTAGACAAGCGCTTAGGATTTAATCTATCAATAGCATTAAAATCTAGAGAGACCACCAATTCATGCCAGTAGATTATAAGATAACCTATTTAAACATGATCATACACCTCCATAACATGAATTCGATCATCTCTTTTATAGCCAAACATGTTATTGCGTCACTAAGACTAGAACAATCAAACAATTACGGATTTGACGTGCTAGTTGACAATATATTAACTTGCTAATTGAGTAGAAGAGCTCTATTCATACCAATCAACAAAGATAATAATGACAAAACAATCAGAAGATATATGAATACCCGAAAGCAAAGAATAGAATAAATACAAGTCAATTAGACCTCACAATTCGTGGAGAATTAAACATCTATGACCCTTCGGCTAGAAAAGTAGCTTAGCTATTCATGTTCATCAATAAAACAAAAAATAAAAATAAAAACATAACAAGCCTCTGTTTCCGGCTGCCTGCTCTGCCTCCTCCTTTCCTTCTTGTCTCCAAGGTGATTCCAGATTCAAAGATTCAAAAGTTGTCCTAACCCTCTAGGGTTGGTTCTATTTATATTGTTAGGGAGATGGCATGTGATCTTTTGCTAGCAAGATACGAAAATATCTTTCCTTTTCCAAGTAGATTTCGAGAAGTAAATGTTCATCCGCCTGGCACGCCCTAACACACAGCCGTGGGTCAAGCCGTGCCATCCTCTATGCATATTTCATGTATCATCTTCCGTGTCTAATGTGTACCACGGCTTCACCCACGGCTAGATTTCCCACCGTGCCTTATTCTGTGCATAATCAACAAGTCTTCATCCGTGCCCATTGTGTACCATAGTTACACCCACGGCCAGATTTCAAGCCGTGCCATCCTCTGGTTGATGTTCCAAAATTTCTTCTCCCTGGCACGTCTAGCTTCCACCACGGCTCCAAGCACGGTTTCTCCCACGACTGCCACCACGGCCGTGCCCTAAGCCGTGTCTCTCTCTGTTCAATGTCCACATTTTCGTCTTCTTCTCCAGTGTGTAACACGGTTTGAACCTTGGCCGTGCCTCAAACCGTGCTTCCTCCGGTGGTGTAATTCCTTGTCTTGATCCAAGTTGTAGATGACTTCTCTAAAATACTTGAATTAACATCCTTGACTCTATTTAACCTGATTTATCACGATGATAGAATTAAAGTACCATTTCCTTATGATTTCTATAAAATCAATAATAATTTAACACAATTTATACTATAAAGATTGAGTATAAAATGGCTCTATCACTTGGATAGACATTTCTATAGATTTTGTCTTAGGATTATCTAGGTCTAGGCATAGTCGAGATTCTATTTTTGTGGTTGTGGACAGGATTTCTAAAATGGTTCATTTCATTCCTTATCATAACACTGATGATGCTATACACATTGTTGATTTGTTCTTTAGAGAGGTAGTGCGTCCGCATGGTATACCTAGGAGCATTGTTAGTGATCGAGATGTAAAATTTTTGAGTCATTTTTAGAGAGTCTTGTGGGAAAAGTGGGGAACTAAACTAATGTTTTCGACTACCTGTCACCCATAAATTGATGGGCAAATTGAGGTGGTTAACAGGACTTTAATTCAATTGTTGGGGGCAATCATAGAGAAGAACATTAGGACTTGGAAGGATTGCCTACCATTTGTGGAGTTTGCATATAATAGGGCTTTACATAGCACTACTCATTGCTCACCATTTGAGATTGTGTATGGTTTTAACCCACTGGCTCTTATTTATTTATTGCCATTGCCACTTAACAAGTTTGTGAGTTTTGAAGCTGATTCTAAGGCATATTTTGTGAGAAGGCTAAACATTGAGCGAAGAACGGAGCAGTATGTGAAACAAGCCAACAAGGGTCGTCGACAAGCTGTCTTTGAACCTAGAGATTGGGTTTGGGTTCACATGCGTAAAGAGCGGTTTCCCGTGCAATGTCGATCTAAACTACTTCCTAGAGGCGATGGACCATTTCAAGTTCTTGAGCGCATCAACGATAATGCATACAGGATAGATTTACCTGGTGAGTATCAAGTAAGTGCAACATTTATTGTGATTGATCTGAGTCCTTTTGATGTAGGTGATGATTTGAGGACAAATCCTTTTCAAGAGGAGGGGAATGATGAGAGCCAAGCCGGAAGAAGAAATGTGGATCCTCTTGAAGTGCCGCCTGGACCGATCACAAGAAGTCGAGCGAAATGACTCAAGGAAGCACTTAACGGGTTGATAAAGGATGTCCATGAAGTCGGAAAGGATTGGAGCAATCATGAAGTTGGAACGGATTGGAACAACCATGGGAAGACCCTTGCTTTTGTACAAGTCACACTGGATACGGGATGAAGAGGGCGTGTATGTTCAAGGTACGGTTGTGTAGGAATCTCAAGATTGCACAGAATCATGCATGGCCAGACACACGGCTAAAAGGCACGGCCGTGTATGGAGTCAAGCAAATCCCCAGAAAGATACACGACCAGAAGTACACGGTCGTGTATGTTGCCAGAAGTTGCACTGAAAGGTACACGGCCAAAGTACACGGCCGTGTATCCCCTGCCGGCCAACATGTTTTGTTTTGTTATTTTTACGCACTTATTGAAGTGACGTCATTTTGGGCTTGTATTTTCACGAATTGTAACCCTAGTATAAAAGCTCCTAGGGTTTAGAATAGAGAAGAACATACATCTTAGAACATTACAAACATCTTTGAGAGGCTCATCTCTTGGTTCTTTAAGAACTAATTAGAACTTATCAGATTAATTTTCCGTGGCGTTCATCTCGACTTATCATTCGGTCTTTCATCCCGATTGTGGCGTCTTCATTTTATACCAAGGTTCTTGTCTCGCTTATAGACAACGGGTCGCGGTTTCCACTTTAGGTGTTTGGGCGTCTTAGGCAATGAATTCCAAACGTATTGGTATTGGGTTTCGTTACGGGTTGGCGTGGTTCATATCACATTTATATTAGGGTTTACAACTCGTAATAATAAAGCCCAAAACGACATAACATCATAAAGTCGCGGAAAAAATAACAAACAGGAAATTAAAGGCCGGCGGCGTTGGAGCCGGCGTAGAGAGTATACACAGCCGTACCTTTCTAGACGTGTATGTTTCTATAGATATTCTTGACACCATACACGGCCATGCCTTCGAACTGTGTATACGACTGTGTATGTTTCTATGGAGCCTCCAGACTCACTACACGGCCGTGCCTTGTAAAGACACGCCCCCTTCAACCCGTATCCTTTTATGACTTATACAAGAGTAAGGGCATTCTCATGGTTGTTCCAATCCTTTCCGGCTTCATGGTTGATCCAACCCTTTCCGGCTTTGTGGACATACTTTATCAACCCGTTAAGTGCTTCCTTAATCGTTTTGCTCGAGTTCTTGTGATCGATCCAGGTGGCACTTCAAGAGGATCCACATTCCATCTTCTGGCTTAGCTCCCATCATGGCTCTCATCAAAGTGTTTGTTTTGAAAATTGGCCTCCTCGAAACCCTAGTTAAGCAAGTATTTATACTTGCTCTGATGTGCCTAAAACTAAGATTAAGCAAATACAAAACCAATTTGAAAGATAAGCAAGCAATGTTAATCAAACTAGTCTTAATCACATGAACAATGGTGCCAAATCTCAATTTTTATAGCCAATTCTTTCAATGAGGATGTGATCAATCTTAAGTATCCAAATTAGATTGCTCTGATACCAAAAGATGATGTGCTCAAAACCAAGTCCAAGCACAATCAATGAATCAATGAAAACAATCCTTAACTCACATATAAACCGGTCCAATTGAAATGGAATTTGCGTGAACCCTAATGGAAATTTGATGTAATCCATGGTTCAAGATGCAATCAATATCCAATAATGATCAACTTCACTAAACAAAAATAAAATCAAGTGAATTCTACGTGAAATATATGAGGACGAAAAAGAACCAAAACCGTGATATATCCTCTTCTAACACAAGCACAAATTCACGCCTCCAATGAGATGATAATGTCAAGTACTAAAGTGATCAACCTTAATCAAGATAATTGATCACAAATGCAATAAAAAATATGACCAAGAAACTTCCAATTCAACCCTAGATATGACTCACATTGATGAAATGAAAACACAACAATAAGAAATTGATATAACTTACAATTTCCCTTGTTGCACTCGCTACAATTCCAATTCTTGGGATTGAAATTGATAAGAGAAATTGAACTAGGAAGAACCCTAATTCCCACACGTAAAGTGTATGTTTCAATTATGAAAAATGGCCTCCTCAAACCCTACTATAAGCAAGTATTTTTATACTTACTGCTCCTAGGGTTAGAAAATGGTCAAAAATTACAAGTTTGCCACTTTTAAGGTGGCCGGTCCTAAATGGAAATTACAATAAAATGAAAGTGTCCCAAAAGAAAAATACAACATAAAATAGTCCATAGAACAATTACAAAGTACAAAAATATCATAAGTTTTCATGAGCCAATGCTTTGGAATGGAAACGATCGCAGTGGGTCTTTGATTGTAAATCTGAAAATGTCCCGTGTCCATCAACTAGTGTAAGACATATTGGCATCCCATAGAGAATTATTATTGTACTTGTAAGATTATTTTTCAAATAGTTATTTGAATATAGGACAAAATAAAAATATAAACGATTTGGACCATTAGCTAAATCCAGTTCTGAAGGTTTAGGTGGTGCTAGAAAATTTCTCATCATCTCCTCGGGCTTCTAAAAGATTTGCCCTCAAATCTAGAGGATCTTTTCCTGAACTGAAACCCGATGTTTGGAATTGCTTGTTGGTTGAAAATCTAGAAGAGCTATATGTGCTTCTGACTAGTTCCTGGAAAGAATGAACCTTAGACGGAGTCAAAGGAGTCAATAAAATCCGAGTACCATCCTTTTGAAACATGTAAGTGTTTCTGAACCCATCGTGTAACACCTTTCTATCAAATAGCTATGGTTGACCTAGTAGTAAATGAAATGCATACATAAGAAGCACATCACAGATAATTTCATCACTATACTGATCTCCTATAAGGCTAAGGATAAATCTGTAGGCTCGACGGTCTCTTCCTCATCATCTTCCTCGTTACCCTCCATGATGGTTACCACCCTTTTATTGGGATACTGTGTAATTATATGTCCAAATCCCATGCATTTGAAACATTTAATCTGGCGCATCTTCCCACTGGTTGACCCTTGTACCATTTGCCTCAAATCAGATCCAACTACCTCTTTGCCTTTCCTAGAAACATTTTCTCCTTTTCTGTAGTAGGGATAATTTTGTCTACAACCCTGAAATGCTCACCTGCTCCCTTTAACCCATCCAACTGATCAACAACCTCTATGGCTTTGTATTAGTATTGGGCCTGCTCCTAGTAACCTGGAATGAATAGGATTGCCTCTGTCTTTCCACTTTCAAGGCTAACTGTATAGCCTCATCAAGTGTACTATATCTCTGAAGCTCAACTACACAAGCTATCTCATACTTCAACCTAGATACAAAATGTGCTAGGGTTTGTTCAGGAGGTTCAATTGATCCACATTTGATCACTAGTGTCTCAAACTCCTGTACGTAGTCATCCACTGTTTTTACCCTCTTGTCTTAGTGCCTGGAGATGCATAAATAGCTCTTGTCTATAGTGTTCCGGTACAAACCTCTTCCTCAAAACTCGTTTCATGTCTCTCTAAGTGTGTATTTTAGTCTCTCCATCCCTGCCTACTGATCACCATATTTTTCCATCACAAAGCGGCATACCTATGAACTCTATAGCTGCAAGACGTACCCTGGAGTCATCATCAATCTCATAACACTCGAAAAGACCCTCAACTTTGTCTTCCCAATCTAGGTAATCATCGGCGGAGCCCCTACCATCAAATGAAGGCATCTGTAGCTTCACATACTCTAATCCTCGAGGTGGTCTAAATTCCCTGTCTGGGTATGGATTAACCCCAAAATTATCATCTCTGTCTTCCCTAAGAGATGATAATCTCCTTCTTACTCTTCTCCCAAAATTTCCTCTAACCGCCCCTTCTCTCTGGACAATGAGGAGCCACTTAGGTGGTGCTTGAAGGTTTACCACAGGTGGTGGTGATTATGTCATCCTATCAATCCTTGTTGCTAATGTAAGCAACAATTTTGTGGTAAGTCTTGAAGTTGTTTCATCTAGAGTTCTTCCACTTGTTTTTCGACGACCTGGTTTGCCCACCCACTTGGCTATTGGCCTCATTACTAATGCCCCATTCACACTTTCATTTTGACATGTTTGTGGATGCGATTTATTTGAAGTACAAATGTAATCTCAAATAATTGTATCACAACTCTCTTCACTCACTACGTCACAATAAACACGTTTGGATAACAACACACACACTTGTATCCCCACGGCTGCAAAAAGGCACCAATGCAACAAATACTTCTTGTCACTTAAAGTATAGTAAAATAATTGAAGCACAAATAAATACTTCCAAGTAGTTAAGAATTTAAATTTTCAAATAAGCAAGTGTTTAAGTAATAATACTCAAAACTTTCACACTTAAATGCTTATTTTTTGAATTTCAAACTTCACTACTTAACTTCCTTTATTAGATATGGTTCACACTTACACTTGATCTTAATGTGCATCACCTTACTCTACACAATCCACAAATTCACATCGCCATCACACCACACATAACATGTTGCAACCACTTCAACCACAACTACATACACACAATACTTCACGGTGCAAATTACCTTTCACTTAACATACACTAAAACTTTTGCCACATGCATACACTCCTTCACTAATTTTACAAAAACACAACTCCACACACATAAAAACCTTTATATACGTGGCAGCACACACATACACACTCTTCCACACTTGAATTTCTCCACTTCTATACAAGTTTAAAACCCATAACTCACAACAAAAGGTAGCTTAAATTCAAATTCAAAATGAGATCATTTAATTGCAATATTCCACAAATGGTAGGAGCCACTTTCAAATTCAAATGAACACACAATTAAACTTCTATCACTTAATGTGTGTTTTGAAATTCAAATAACTTCCTTAACCACACACTCACTTCTGAAAATTATACACTAAGCCCCCTTTATGCCCGGATCACTCCAAGTAAAAATACAACTCTACTCTTCACAATTGAGGTAACTTCAAGTTATGACTTTGAATCACAAGATGTGCTACTATTCCTTTTTTTTTTTTTTTACACCAAAATATCAATCAAATGGAGCTCAACAAGACCTTAAAAACTCACTCCAACAAGTAGCAATTTTCAACTCTCCAAGCAAGATAATCACGCCATTTTCAAATAACAACATAAACAATTCAATTTTCCACTTTTAATTTCGGAATAAAAATGTAAACCCAAGAACCCTAAATTTACAAATTAAAATTGAAAAATCCCTCCTCTTAAACCTCAAGCTTTGATACCAAAAAGATGATGGCCTAAAACCAAGATTAAAGCACATGCAAAACCAATTGAAAAACAAATAAGCAATGCCAATCAAACTAGTCTCAATCACATGGGAACAATGGGGTCAAATCTTAATGTTTATAACCAATTCTCCAACGAGGATGTGATCAACCTTAAGTATCTAAATTAGATTGCTTTGATACCAAAAGATGTTGTGCTAAAACCAAGATTAAGCACATACAAAACCAATTTAAAAGTTAAACAAGCAATGTCGATCAAACTAATCTCAATCACATGAACAATGGTGTCAAATCTCAACGTTTATAACCAATTCTTCCAACGGGGATGTGATCAATCTTAAGTATCCAAAATTAGATGCTCGATACCCCAAAAAGATTTTGTGCTCAAAACTAAGTCCCAAACACAATCAAATGAATCAAAGAAAACAATCCTCAATCACATACAAACCGGTCCAATTGAAATGAAATTGCGTGAACCCTAATGGAAATTTGGTGTAATCCAAAGTTTCAAAGATGCAAAACAACAACCAGTAATGATCAACTTCACTAAATAACAATAAAATCAAGTGAATTCCACGTGGGAAATATATGAGGAAGAAAAAGAACCAAAACTGTGATATATCTTCTTCTAACACAAGCACAAATTCACGCCCCCAATGAGATGTTAATATCAAGTACTAAAGTAATCAACCTTAAACAAGATAATTGATCACAAATGCAATAAAAAATCTGACCAAGAGACTTCCAATTGAACCCCAGATATGACTTACTAGTGATGAAATGAAAACACAAAATAAGAAATTGATATGACTCGCAATTTCCCCTTGTTGCACTCGCCACAATTCTAATTCTTGGGATTGAAATTGATAAGAGAAATTGAACTAGGAAAAAACCCTAATTCCCACACGTAAAGTGTAGTTTCAATTATGAAAAATGGCCTCCTCAAACCCCCACTATAAGCAAGTATTTATACTTGTTACTCCCAGGGTTCGAAAATGGTAAAAAATTACAAGTTTGCCACTTTTAAGGTGGTCGGTCCCTAAATGGAAATTACAATAAAATGAAAGTGTCCCAAAAGAAAAAATACAACATAAAATAGTTCATAGAATAATTACAAAGTAAAAAAAAATCATAAGTCTTCATGAGCCAATGATTTGGAATGGAAACAATCGCATGGGGCCTTTTATTGTAAGTCTGAAAATGTCCCATGTCCATCAACTAGTGTAAGACATATTGGCATCCCATGGAGAATTATTATTGTACTTGTAAGATTATTTCTCAAATAGTTGTTTTAATAAAGGACATAAAATAAAAATATAACGATTGGACCATCAGCCAAATCTAGTTTCTAAAGGTTAGGGGGGTGCCAGAAAATTTCTCATCTGCTCCCATTGGGTTAGAAAGTCCAACAAAATTACAACTATGCCACTTTTAGGGTGGTCGGTTCTAAAAGATAAATTTCAACAAAAGAAAGTGTCATAAAAGAAATTAAACATAAATAGTCCAAGTAAATAACAAATATATAAAAATTAGTCTTCAAGAAGCTAGCTCTTCCATAGGATTCATGGCCCAACTCATCACCAGTTTAGGTCGGACTATGGATAAACCCACAAGCTGAGTTTTAGTGAGTTTTATCCACTGCTTTGAAAAACATGATAAGTGTTGCCTATTGGAATATACAATACATGAATAAGAGAAAAGAAAGGGTTTGTAAACAAATAATTCTTGGGTCGATTTGCTCAAAAATGGGCCCTCATCGCCAAGATTTGAAATCTTTTGGATCTTACCCCAATGATAGGTCTTGATGGGTTTTTATTCCCATCAAGTAAGTGCACCCATGATTCTATAATATTGTGAATA
>JBBMOL010002916.1:0-19996 GCA_037954665.1 Laguncularia racemosa
GTAGAAATTTCAAAATGTATTGGTTTTGGGGTTTCGTCCCGGGGGCGTGGTTCGTAAAATTTGGTATAAAGCCTAGGTTTGTTAAAACCCATCAATTGGGTTTTGAGGAAGTTAACATCAAAACCCAAACCCTCCAATCTTAAAATCAATTGTTCATATCAAGTTCATAGTGTCAATTGTCTATTGAAAGTGTAGTGCCTCCTTTTCCCATTTTGTTGCAAAAAAAAAAAAAAATCACGACAAAAAAAAAAGGAACGTGATCAAGAGCAAAAACAAAGGCAACAAAAGGAATAACAAAAAGGAAAATTTGAGCCCCTAGAGTTGTTTTGAATTCTACGGAAGGGATTGGTGTAGTTTGGGTTAGTTCCAAGAGAATTGAGAAAGGAATTGGTGAGTTGAATCATCATTGTTTGGGAGAATACACGAGTGACTGTGTGATATCATCCTTGGAGTGAAACACGTAAGGGAGTGAAATCGTGAGGCTTAATTATATATATTTGTTTTTGTACTAATCTTTCTACAGGAACTATGTTGAGCAACATTCTCCTGAAGGTGAGAGGGAAGGTTTGATGCTAGGTTAGTGATTGAGGCGTTGAGGGGTGAGATGAAAGAGTTTCAGGAGGGCATGGAAAAAAATTCATGAGACGAGGGAAAAAAACTAGAGCAATCTAAAACGTTTTCCAAGGGCGTAAGGGGGAAAGTTTTTTCTAGGAGAGTAAAAAGGGTGGAGATGAAATGTCTGATGATGAATTTGGGATGAACCTTCTGTCGGGACTATAGAGGTATAGTGGTAAAATAGAGGAACTAGAGATTGGGAAGATAGAGGAGATAGGAATAGAGAGAATATCTTTCATATAGATGTTATCTAGGTGATCATTTGTAGTTTTATCATTGATGGAGAGAGTTGCACTAATGTGGTGAGTACTTTTTTTGTCAAAAAGGCTGGGACTCAAGACTACTAAACACCCTAGTCCATATAAATTGCGGTGGCTGAAGATAGTAGCGAGACTAAGGTGAGTAAGCAAGCCTTGATTGCTTTTCGCATCGGTAGGTATGAGGATGAGTGTATGCAATGTAGTGCCGATGCAGGCGTGTTCATGTGTTGTTGGGGAGGCCATGGCAATTTGATAGGAAGGTTGTTCATGATGGCTTTTCTAACAAGTATACGCTTGTTCACCAGGGAAAAGCTTTAATTTAAACCCTTAACACCTAAACAGGTGTATGAGGATCGGTTGCAGCTAAACAGTCTTTTGCAAATATAAGGTGAGTGAAAAACAAGGGAGAGTGAGAGAGAAAAGACAGCGAGAAAGAAAAAGAACCAAAAGTCGATATCCCAAAAGGGAAAAAGAGAGGGAAACTGGAATGAACGTGAGAGAACAAGTTGAGGGGGATCAACTTTGGTGGGGTGTGAAAAGGAGAGTGTAGCCTTGCAAAAGGAGAGTTGTGTGCAAGAGCGAGTGTAGTGAGGAGAGCGTTAGTGATGAAGCAACTATGTTGTTACTAGTTTTTAAGGAAACTTGTTTGAATACTAACGAACTTTTTAACTCTTTCCTAGTGGGTTATATCTATTGTGCAGGACATTGAAGATTCTTCCTAGGAGATTCCAAAAGGGGTTTAAACCACCTATTTGTGGTATTGAGCACCAGATTGACCTTATACCCGGAGCATCTATCCTAAACCAAACCAGTTTATAGGAGCAATCTAGAGGGGAAAAAGGGAACTCAAAAGGCAGGTCAATGAATTAATGGAGAAGGGGTATGTGAGAGAAAGCATGAGCCTATGTGAAATCCTGTGTTTTTGGTGCCTAAGAAGGATAGGTCATGGAGAATGTGCGTTGACTGCCGTGCCATCAACAACATCACGGTAAAGTATCGTCATCTTATCCCTCGCTTAGATCAGATGTTAGATGAGTTTATGGTCTAGTGTCATTCCTCATGAGCCTTGGATAGTATTTCCATAGATTTTGTGTTAGATTACCTAGGTCTAGACATGGTCGAGATTCATTTTGTAGTTGTGGATAGATTTTCTAAGATGGCACATTCATTTCCCTTTCCACAAAACAGATGAAGCTTGAATATTTCTAATTTGTTCTTTAGGGGAAATTGTGAGATTACATGGTATGCCTAGACCAATCGTATCGGGTAGAGATGCTAAGTTCTTGAGCTACTTCTGGAAGACCCTGTGGCTAAGTTAGGAACTAAGCTATTGTTTTCTACTACTTGTCATCCACAGACTGATTGTCAAACTAAGGTAGTAAATCGAACTTTATCTACTTTGTTAAGGGAGTCATTAAAAAGAACATTAAAAGTTGGGAGGATTGTTTGCCCCATGTTGAATTTGCCTAAAACGCACAATGCATTCTTCTACTAAGTTTACTCCTTTTGAAATTGTGTATGGTTTTAAACACTAACTCCTTTGGATTTATCACCTCTACCTATTTCTGAGTATGTTAATCTAGAGGCAAGAAGAAAGAAAAAATTTGTTAAACAGACCCATAAGAAGGCAAGGCTAAACATTGAGCGAAGAAAAGAGGGTGAATGTGAAACAAGCCAACAAGGGTCGTCAACAAGCTGTCTTTGAACCTGGAGACTGGGGTTTGGTTCACATGCGCAAAGAGCGGTTTCCTGTGCAGCGTTGATCTAAATTACTTCCTAGAGGGGATGGACCATTTCAAATCTTGAGCGCATCATGATAATGCATACAAGATAGATTTGCTAGGTGCGTATCAAGTAAGTGCTACATTTAATGTTACTAATTTGAGTCCTTTTGATGTAGGCGACAATTTAGGACAAATCCTTTCAAGAGGAGGGGAATGATGAAAGCCATGATGGGAGCCAAGCCAGAAGATGAATTGGGATCCTCTTGAAGTGCCCCCGGACCGATCACAAGAACTCGAGCAAAACGATTAAAGGGAAGCACTTAACGAGTTGAAAAGGATGTCCACAAAGTCGGAAAGGATTGGAGAAACCCATGAAGCCAGAAAGGATTGGACAACCATGTGAATCCCCTTGCTCTTGTACAAGTCATAATGGAAAAGGGTTGAAGGGGACGTGTCTTTACAAGGCACGACCGTGTAGTGAGTCTGGAGGCTCCACAGAAACATACACGGTCGTATACACGGTTCAAAGCCGGCGTGTATGGTTTTTAAAAATATCTACAGAAACATACATGTCTAGAAAGGTAGGCCGTGTATATGCTCTATGCCGGCTCCAATGCCCCCGGGCCTTCATTCCAACGTCTTGGCCTTTAAGTCCTTGTTTTGTTTTTTTTTCCGTAACTTAATGATGTTATGTCGTTTGGGTTTTATTATTAACGAGTTGTAAACCCTAATGTAAAATGTCTAGGTTGAAAAAGAATACAAGATACAATAAAAACATACAAGTTTGAATATCACTTTGAGAGAATTCCTCTCTTGATTCTTTAAAGATTTTTCCCTTGAACTTATCGGATTTCTTCCGGGGCGTTCATCCGACTTATCAATCAGTCTTTCATCCTGATTGTGGCGTCTACTAATATACCAAGGTTCTTACCTCACTTATAGGCAACGGGCGCATTTTCCCACTTGAATTGTTTAGCTTTTTGGGGTAGCAATTCCGAACGTATTGGTATTGGGTTTCGCATACGTAGGCATGGTCGTATCACTCTCCAACAGATTCAACTTATTTTTGAAATAAAAATTTTCAAAAATAAATTCAAGTTTGTCACGTAAAATTTCATGAACGTTACATTTTTAAAAAGTAACTGTTATGTTCTCTTCATAAAAGGAGTGGTCAGTTCAAATAAAAAAGAACATAGAGAGAATGCTCTTCGAGGAGAAAAAGCAACGGAAAAGAAAAGACTCATACATCTCAAGCGCAAATTTTTTACATATACATATGATCTAATTTAATAGAGGAAATTTGATATTCCTCATTTTTTATTGTAATTCCTTTCTTGTATAAGGAATTGATAGTTGTTTCATCACTGTAGTTTAAGTGATTAGCTTAATAAGAAGCTAAAAAAGACTCAGCAATGAGATTCGCCTTGAAGAGGCTTATTTTGTATACTTTCAATTTGTTTGATATAGTGAAACAAAACCCGGGTATAGACAACCGGGCCCCCAGCGTGGAGCTGGAAGAGAGGACTGACGCCAAGACGGAACCTCTAAAAATCTCTGAGCATTCTATTTTTCTCTATAAATTTTATTTATTGCACATTATTGTTTTCATTTTTGTTGTTCACGTATTTATTAGTTAAGAGTTTTGAATGATTTACAAAAATTAAAATTTTTTTTTTTATGTAATTAATCAATTCACCCCTCTTGATTAATCTAATTGGGACCAACAATTGGATCAAGCAGGATTCACTATTTTGAGTGATCCAAAATGGTTGAAAATAATTTTGCAATTAATCGAGCTCCTTACTTCGATGGCTCAAACTTCTCATATGGAAGATGCGTATGGAAACTTATATTAAAGCTAATGATTATGATTCATGGCGGGTCATTTCAGTTGAGGACAATGTGATCACCTTGAATGGAAAATTCGACCTTGTCAGATTTCGAGAAGAAAATTATCGAGAAGAACAACAAAGAAAAAAATTTTGTTACTCACTACTGTTCTCCATCAGAGTTCTTTTTGATATATCATGTGCAAGTGCAAAGGAGATTTGGGATATCCTATTCGATACATATGAAGGGATGATACCATAAAGGAAACCAAGATAAATGCCTTAATTCAACAGTATGAATTATTTAAGTTTAAGTTAATGAAGATGTCAAAGAGCTTCAACAGTTTACAGCTATTACAAATGAGCTTCATCACTTGGAAAGAAACTTCAGATCCAGATCTTGTGAGGAAAATGCTGAGGATATTGCCACCATCTTGGGATGCAAAGAAAACTGCAATAGAAGAAGCTCAAGACCTAAACAAGCTAACTCTCAATCAATTGAGAGAAAAGCTCATGGCTATGAGTCACACATAAAAACCACGCAAAGGGAGAAGACGGCACCAAAGGAAAGCGTTTAAAGTCAGGAAATAAAGCAAAGAAACTAAAACAGATGATAGCAATGATGAGAAAGAAGAGGAATCAGTCCTTCTAGCACGTAGACTCAAAGGCTACTCAAAGAAGCAAAGAGGTAAGAAATTTAGTGTTTTCAAGAAAAGTACTGAATATAAGCATAATGATGCAGGAAAAGCTTACAAGGAGAAAGAAAAGAAGAAAGAAAAAAGGGAGATTCAATGTTATAAATTGAAAAAAGCAGACACATCAAATATGAAGTCCAACACTGTCAAGAAAATGGAAAATTATAAAAAGAAAAGTCGTGCAATGCTAGCAACGTGGAGGATTTAGAGGACACAGAAAAAAATTTCAGAAGATTCAGAAGAAGAAGAGGATGAGGCAAATCTTTGTCTAGTGGCTAGTTCTAAGGTACCTCTGAATTTGATGAAAAATTAACTGATACTGACATGCTAGAAAATGAGTAAACTATTAAAGGCACTGAAAAGGGTGATACAAAATTAGCTAAGTATGAAAATGAAATAAAAGCCTTAAGAATGAAAAGGAAGCATTAAAGCGAACAATACTTTACTTGCGGTGAAAATGATATCTTGAAACAAGAAAATGAATCCATGCATGTGAGTATTGAAAAATTAAGAATAGAAAATCATCTACTTGAAGTGAAACAAGTGACATGAAGGTAAAGATTGATGATCTATCTAATTTCTTGAAAACTACCTTTGAGAAATTGATGAAAGTGACAAGAAATTGACCATGTAATTTCTTCACAAAGAGTCTCAAATGAAAAACATGGATTAGGATATGAGCATGGTTCGAGTTCAAAATCGAATCAAAATACATTTTTTGTTTAAGGCTAAACAAGCCCTTAAGTGATGAATCCAAAAACAAAAAGTACATTTCGAATACAAATAATTTTAAAAGAAGAAATACCAGAGATTTTTACAGAAGTTATTCTAACAAGAGGTATCCACACAAGGGGTACTACAGAAGCAATACCAGAAGGTAAAATAGAAGTTATATAAACAAGAATTTCAAAAAAATAGGTAAATGACAGGTATAGGAATATTAATTTTATGCATGTTTTTTCCCGTAATAAATTTGTCATATTGAGAAATTTTGCTTTTATAAAGAAATAAGCTCAGTAGTCAACAAGTAAATCAAAGAATCAAATGAGCTTATCTTTTAAAGGGCCCAAACTTGCTTGGGTTCCTAAAAGGACTTAATTCTTTTTTTTTGTATAGGAACATGAAGCTAAAATAAGAGGAACATGGTTTTTGGGATAGTGGATGTTTCTAGACATATGACGGAGATGCTTCATTTTCAATAGCATAATTTGGGAAGAAAAAGGATATGTAAAGTTGGAGATGATAGTAGAGGTAAAATAATTGCCACTGGAATGATTGGTATCCCTACTTTTCCATTGAAAATGTATATCTTGTGCAAGGCTTAAAACATAATCTACTTACTATTAGTTAGTTATGTGATAAAGGATATAAAATGATTTTTTATCAAGACAAGTGCTATGCTTTTAATGAAAATGATGAAAGATTATTTAAAGGGAAATTAGGAAAAGAAATATCAAACTCATAAAACCCAGCTGAAATCGATAATGCTTGTTGTTTAATTTCCTTGAATGAATCATGTTTTTGTTGGCATAAACGACTAGGACACGTTAATTTTAATCATTTAGAAAAATTATCTAAAAAGGATATTATTAAAGGATTACCTAAATAAATATTAAACAAGATGTGAAATGTGATACTTGCTTAAAGAAATAAAATGGTTTATGTCTCTCATAAAGTAAAAAGGGAATCTCAACTAAGAGACCACTTGAATTATTGCATCTTGATCTTTTTGGACCTACTAGACTCTTAAAACATGGGGGAAGAAAATATGGAACTTGTTAAATTTTTGATGATTTTTCAAGATACACTTGGGTTATAATTCTTGGGGACACAAAAGAAATACTTTTGATTCTTTTCAAAAATTTGCAAACAAATACAAAATGAAAAGGGGGTTTCCATAATTAGTCTTCGAACTGATCATGGAACAGAATTTCAAAATGCAAGTTTTTTAAATTTTTTTGAAGAACAAAGGTATATCTCATAATTTTTTAGCTCCATACACTCCCCCAACAAATGGAGTATGGGAAAGCAAGAATAGAACTTTATAAGAGATTACTAGATCTATGTTAAATAAAAATGGCATTGCTAAGTATTTTGGGCAGAAGCAGTTTTTTACAGCTTTCTATATCATCAATAGAGTTTTCATTTGACCCATGACATCAAAGACGCTTATGAGATGTTTTTTGAGGTAAGAAACCTAACGTTTTTATATTTTTAATATCTTTGGATCTAAATGCTTTGTGAAAAAGAATCCTCTTAACCTTTGGTAAGTTTGATGAAAAATCTGAAAGCTATTTTCTTAGGATATTCTCAAATAGTCGTGCTTATCGTTTTCAATAAATCATAAAAACTATTGAAGAATCAAAAATGGGTTTAAAATTTTTTGAGGAATTTTAAAAGGGTGTTGATTTTGGGTGAAGAAAAGGACTCCAATCCTAAAGCAAAAGCTAGTTCAGAACCTAATTCAGAAGCACCTGTTGTTAACACTCGAGGATCTGGTCGTCTAGAACCTATTTCAAGGAAAATACAAAAGGTACTTCGAAGTTGTAAGATCTGAACAAGAAGCTTCTAAAGCTTGGAGGGATAAGTCTGCACATCCTCTGATCAAATAATAGGTAATGTTCAATCTGGTGTTAAAACAAGAGCTAATTTACAAAATCTTGAAAATCATTTTGTGTTGTTATCCGAAATTGAACCTAGTAATATGGAAGAAGCTTTAAATGATGATAATGGATTATCTCTATGCAAGAAGAATTAAATCAATTTCAAAGAAACAATGTATGGAACTTAGTTTCTAGACCTAGAGGAAATTTTATAATTGGAACTAAATGGGTGTTTAAAAATAAATTAGATGAAGATGGTAAAATTATAAGAAATAAGCAAGATTAGTAGCTAAAGGATATTCACAAGAAGAAGGAATAGATTTTGATGAAACATATGCACCTGTTGCTAGACTAGGAGCAAAACGGTTGATGCTTGCATATGCATCTTATAAAGATTTAAAGTTTTTCAAATGGATGTAAAAGTGCATTTTTGATGGTTTTATAAAGGAAGAAGTTTATGTAGAACAACCACCTGGATTTGAAGATCC
The DNA here is from genome assembly GCA_037954665.1 of Laguncularia racemosa. Classification (NCBI taxonomy): domain Eukaryota; kingdom Viridiplantae; phylum Streptophyta; class Magnoliopsida; order Myrtales; family Combretaceae; genus Laguncularia; species Laguncularia racemosa. The sequence continues at coordinate 8,215 of JBBMOL010002916.1, forward strand.
TTTCAAATCATATTATGTTTTAAATTAAATAAAGCACTTATGGTTTGAAACAAGCTCCAAGAGCTTGGTATGAAAGATTAAGTATGTTTTTTATCTCTAAAGGTTTTCATTGAGGAAAAGTTGACACTACTTTATTCTTGAAAACATTTGATAATGATATATTGGTTGTACAAATATATCGGATGATATTATCTTTGGATCTCTAAAGAATTGTTGTGTCAAGAATTTGCTGAGACCATGCAGGCAGAATTTGAAATGTAATGATGGGAGAATTGACATTCTTTTTGGGGCTTCAAATAAAATAAACGAAAGAAGGAATCTTTGTTCATTAAAAAATACACGAAACAAGTATTGAAGAAATTTGGATATGATGGCTGCAAAAGGTTACAACACCTATGAGTACTTCAACAAGGTTAGACTCTAAATCAAATGGACAGAAGGTAAGTGAGAAACTTTATAGGAGCCTTATAGGTTCTTTATTGTACTTGACTGCATCAAGACCTGAATATTTATTTAGTGTTGTTTGTGTGCTAGATTTCAAGCTGCACCAACAAAAATTCATTTTTCAGCTGTAAAGCGAATTTTTAAATACCTAGTTAATACTTCAAATTTGGGCATTTGGTATCCTAAAAATCAAAATTTTGATTTAATAGGATATTTTGATGCAGATTATGCTGGTTGTAAAATTTAATAGAAAAAGCAATCTAGTACTTGTCAATTCCTAGTGATAAATTAATTTTTTGGTCTTCTAAAAAACAAAATTCTATTGCTCTATCCAAGCTGAAGCTGAATATGTTTCTTTTGGTAATTACTGTGCACAAGTTTTATGGATAAAACAACAAATTTAATGATTATGGAAAAATTTTAAAACTATGCCCAAATTTAAAAGTGACAACACAGTGCAATAAATTTGACAAAAATCTAGTGCATCATTCTAGGACAAGCACATAGAAATAGACTCATTTTATTAGATATCATGTGCAAAAATGGAGATATAAATGTTGAAATTTGTGCCAACCAATAATCAATTTTCAGACATTTTTACTAAACCTCTTGAAAAGGTAAAATTTGAATTTATTAGAAATGAATTGGAATTTGTAACCCTTTTGAATTTTTTCTTCTTTTCCCCCGAAACTTTCAATATAGAAAATCTTTTTTCATATAATATATAAATATATATATATTTTTCTCTTCATTAGTTTCCTTCTTTCCCTATTTTTTCTCTCGAATCTGCTCTCTCTCTTGGTATTCTCTTGCAATCTTCTTCCTTCTCTCTCATTGTGACTCCAATGGCGCCTAAATCTTCAGAATGTCTCAAACAAAAATCTTTTAAAACAAAACCCCCCAAAAAACCTTTAGTGATTCATGATGAATCTTAGATTCTTCGGAAAAACCTCAAGAACCCTCAATGGATGAGAATCCAAATTTGCCTGACTCCGAATCTGTCATCGGTTTCCAAGAAAATTTCAAAAGAAAAGGTTTCATCATCTTCAAAAGGAAAAGAAATGGTTTCTCAAGAAACCTCTCCGTCTAAGAAAACACAAGAAGCAACGAAACAAAGGAATGTACAAAGTCTGAAACCCTCAATTCAAAAACTCTTCGAAGAAGAAAAACGAGGGGTGTTCTTATAGTTTTGTTGGGTTTTAATTTTCTTTTCAAGTAATGGATTTTACTGGAATGAACTTTTAGAACCCATAGGATGCATGGAACTTTGCTCTACTCAAGTTCTAGTTCATGGCAAGTGTGTGAAAGAATTTTATGGAAGTCTAAGTCTTTCGGAAGGGGAAAGTTTTTAATGAGATCCATGAAAGAGAGTCAAGTCGGAAGAAGGAATGTGGATCCTCTTGAAGTGCGCCTGGACCGATCACAAGAAGTCGAGCGAAACGATCAAGGAAGCACTTTAACGGGGTTAATAAGGATATCCATGAAGCCGGAAAGGATTGGAGCAATCAGAAGTTGGAACGATTGGAACAACCAATGGGAAGACCCTTGCTCTTATACAAATCACACCGGACACGGGGTTTAAGAGGGCGTGTACTTTCAAGGCATGCCGTGTAGGAATTCCCAAAATTGCACAAAATCTACACGGCTAACACACGGCTAAAGGCCGGCCGTGTATGGAGACAAGCAAATCCACAAAAAGATACACGACCAAAGTACACGATCGTGTATGTGACCGGAATGTGCACAGAAAAGTACACGGCCAAAGTACACGGGCGTGTATCCCCCGTCGGCCAGCTTTTTCTGTTTTCTGTTTTTACGCAACTTATCTAAGCCACGTCATTTTGGGCTTGTTTTTCACGAATTGTAACCCTAGTATAAAAGCTCCTAGGGTTTAGAACAATTTAGAATTTACATCTTTTTAACATTAAACACTTTTGAGAGGCACCTCTCTTGGTTCTTTAAAAACTAAATCGAACTTATCGGATTAATTCTGTGGGGTTCATCCGACTTATCAATCGTCTTTCATCCCGATTGTGGGATCTTCATTTTTTACCAAGTTTTTTGTCTCCTTATAGACAACGGGTCGTTTGGGTTTCCCCTTCAGGTGTTTTTGGCGTCTTAGGCAAGAATTCCGAACGTATTGGTATTGAGTTTCGTCACGGGTTGGGGTGGTTCGTATCAGTTTGGTATCAGAGCTTAGGTTTGTCAAAACATCAAGTTCAGTTGAGGAAGGTAATATAAAAAACCCCTAACCCAATCGTTCATATCAATTATCATATTTCAATTTCGTAGTATTGATTGTCTTTTGATATGTAATATCGACTAGGCGATTGTTAAAAAAAAAAAAAAAGGGAAGAGAAAAGAAAAAAAAAGACAAGAGAAACGTGATCAAAAGCAAAAACAGAAAACAAAAAAAAAATGGGATCGAAAAATAAGGAAAATTACGAACCCTAGATTTGTTTTTGAATTCTACGGAAGGGAATTGGTGTAGTTTGGGTTAGTTCCAAGAGAATTGAGAAGAGGAAGCGGGCGAGTTGATATCATCGTTGTTTGTGAGAATACACGAGTGACTGTGTGATATCATAAATTTAGCAAACACGTAAGGGAGTGTATCGCAGGTTTAATTTTTAAATATATATTTGTCTTAGTACTAATCTTTTCTGCAGGACAATGTCGAGACAACATTTCTTCGGAAGGTGAGAGGGGAAGGTTTGATGCTTGTTAGTAATTGAGGCGTTGAGGGGGGAAATGAAGAGGATGTTCCAAGAGGGGAAAGGAACAAATTCATGAGACGGTAGAGCAAAGATTTGAACAATCCACAAATGTATTCCAAAGGGGGTAAGAGGAGAGTCGTTCTAGGAGAGAAACCCAAGGGTGGAGATGAAATGTCGGATGATGACTTTGATGAGCCTTCTATCGGGACTTATAGAGGATATTGTGGTCGGAATAAAGGAACTAGGGATTAGGAAGATAGAGGAGATAGGAATAGAGAGGATGATCAATTGAGTAGCATAAAGATGAAGATTCCTCCTTTCCAAGGGAAGAAAAGATCCCGAGGCGTACTTAGAGTGGGAAAAAAGGTGGAGATGGTATTTGATTGTCACAACTATAGTGGCAGAAAGAAAGTAAAATTTGCTGCCATTGAGTTTTTTGGATTATGCTATGTGTGGTGGGATCAACTAATTTGAATAGGAGAAGGAGTGGCGAGCCACCTATTGGTCTTGGGAAGAGATGAAAGAGTGATGAAGAAGTGGTTTTTTGCCTGCGTATTACTATCGTGAATTGGGACAACAAGTTGCAAACTCTGAGGCAGGGAACCGAAGTGTAGATGAGTATTTCAAGGAGATGGAAGTCACTATGATTAGGGGAAATGTAGAGGAGGATAGAGAGGCACAATGGATAGGTTTCTTGCGGGGTTGAATAGAGAAATCCAAAAATGTGTTGAATTGCAGCATTATAGAATTGGAGGATTGGTTCAAAATGGCATAAAGGTTGAGAACCAGCACAAGAGGAGAGGTAGTAGTAATGCACGGTTTCAATAGGGAAATGGTTCATCCACTGGAAGACTAATCAATGGAAGAAGGAAGAAAAGCCTTTACCTACCAAACTAGAAAGGGAACTGAGGCAAGCGGGTTTTACTCCTGGTAACCAAGGTAACCCTGAATCTTCTACTTCTAGAAACCGTGACATTAGATGTTTTAAATGTCAAAGGGAGAGGCCATATTGCTAGTCAATGTCCAAAAAGCGTTGATATTTTGCGTGATGATGGAGAGTATGAGACTGAGGGTGACAGTGAAGAAGATGATAGCCTCCATTAGAGGATGCTAGTGATGATGAGGAGCCTGCAATGGAAGGCTAGTGGCGGTAGTGAAGCAAGTGTTTGAATGTGCAGGTGAATGAAGAAGAAGAGGTTTCAAAGAGAGAATATATTTCATACTAGAAAGTTATCTAGGAGATCACATTTGTAGTTTGATCATTGATGGAGGGAGTTGCACCAATGTAGTGAATAATTTTATTGTTGAGAGGCTGGGGCCCCAAAACTGTTAGACATCCTAGTCCCCAAAAAATTGCAATGGTTGAATGATAGTGGGGGAGACTAAGGTGAGTAAGCAAGCATGATTGGGTTTCGCATTGTAGGTATGAGGATGAGGGTGTTATGTGATGTAGTGCTAAAAGCAAGCGTCAGGGGTTGTTGGGGAGGCCAGGCAATTTGATAGGAAGGTTGTTCATGATGGCTTTCTAACAACTATACGCTTGTTCACCAAGGGAAAAGCTTTAATCTTAAACCGTTAACACCCAAACAGGTGTATGATGACCAGTTGCAGCACAACAGTCTTTTGCAAAACATAAGGTGAGTGAAAAGCAAGGGAGAGTGAGAGAGAAAAAAGACAATGAGAAAGAAAGGAATAAAAAGTCAAGATCAAAAGGAAAAAGAGGGGAAGGCTGGAAAGATGTGAGGGGCCAATTTGAAGGGAATCAACTTTGGTGGTGAGTGAAAAGGAGAGGGCAGCCTTGCAAAAGGAAAGAGTTGCGTGGCAAGAGCAAAAGTAGTGGGGAGAGCGTTAGTGATGAAGCAACCTATGTTATTGCTGGTTTTTAAGGAAACATGTTTAAACTACTAACGACTTTCTAACTCTTTGCTTAGTGTGGTTGTGTCTCTTGTGCAAGACTTTGAAGATGTCTTCCCTGAAGAGTTTCCAAAGGGATTACCACCTATTCGTGGTATTGAGCACCAGATTAACCTTGTACCCGGAGCATCGATTCAAACAAACCAACTTATACGAGCAATCCGGAAGAGACAAAGGAACTCCAAAGGCAGGTCGATGAACTATTGGAGAAGGGGTACGTGAGAGAGAGCATGGTCCATGTGCAGTGCCTATGATTTTGGTGCCTAAGAAGGATGGGACATGGAGAATGTGTGTTGACTGCCGCGCCATCAACAACATTACGGTAAAGTATCGTCACCCATTCCTCGCTTAGATGACATGTTAGATGAGTTACAGGGGTCTATGTCTTTTCCAAAATTTGATTTGAAAAGTGGATATCACCAAATTAGAATGAAAAAAGGGTGATGAATGGAAAACTTCATTTAAGACAAAATATGGATTGTATGAGTGGTTTTGTAATGCCTTTCGGTTTAACTAATGCACCTAGTACTTTATGAGACCCATGAACCATGTTTGAGGGCTTTTATTGGAAATTTGTGGTTGTCTATTTTGATGATATTCTTATTTACAGCAAGAGTTTGGAAGATCATATATCTCACTTGAGGGGTGTTTTAGAAGTGCTTCGAAAGGAACAATTATATGCTAACCTCAAGAAGTGCACTTTTTGCACAGATAAACTTTTGTTTCCCTTGCTTTTTGTTAGTGCACAAGGAATACAGGTTTTATGAAAAAAGATTCATGCGATCCAAGAATGGCCTAGTCCAACACTGTAAGTCAAGTGCGGAGTTTCCATGGACTAGCGAGCTTTTATAGGAGATTTGTGAAGGATTTTAGCACCATTGCAGCACTACTTACTGAGATAATTAAGAAAATGTGAGGTTCACTAGGGAGAGCAACAAGAAGGCCTTTCAGACGCTTAAAAATAAGCTGACTCGGGCGCCGTTACTTGCTTTACCTAACTTTGCTAAAACATTTGAAATTGAGTGTGATGCTTTTGGATTAGGTATTGGAGCAGTGCTTATGCAGGAGAGAAGACCGATTGCATTCTTTTGCAAAAAGCTAAGTGGGGCCAACCTTGAATTTCCCTACTTACGACAAGGACTATATGCATTGGGGTTTGAGCCCCGGAGACGTGGCAACATTACCTTTGGCCAAAAGAGTTCGTGATCCACACTGATCATGAATCCTTGAAGTACTTAAAGGGCAACACAAGCTGAATAAAAGGCATGCTCGTTGGGTGGAGGTTCATCGAAAATTTCCATATGTTATCCACTACAAGCAAGGTAAAGAGAATGTCGTTGCTGATGCACTATCTAGAAGGTATACTCTTTTCTCTAAATCTTAGTTCTAGACTGCTTGGTTTTGAAATTCGTATACGATCCTTACATTGAGTTCTTATAATTGATTCTCCCTTTTCCTCTCATCGACCAAGGTTTTTTTTCGTATGGAGCGTTTGTCCTCTATGGCTCTGTTTCACCGTTCAGAATGACAAAAAGGGGGGTCTCTATGTTAACTTGAAGTATTAAAATTCTTCGTGTGAAATGACTAAATTGCCCCTAAAAATTTTATAAGTTTCATCCTTATCCTTAGCTCTTTATGAAATACCTATATTACATAATTAAATAAATAGTTAAAAAAATTTCATATATTATAGTCTCTCCACTTTTAAGGCTAACTAAATGGCCTCATCAAGGTGTCATATCGTTGCGCTCTTCTATACAAGCGATCTCATATTTCAGACCGGACACAAATCGTGCCAAATATCTGTTCCGGAGGTACAACTGCTCCATATCAAAATCATCAGTGGCTCAAACTCCTAGACGTAATCATTCACGGTTTGCCACCCTGTCTTAATGTCTAGAGATGCATGAATAGCTCCTACCTATAGTGCTCTGGTATAAAACTCTTCCTCATAACCAATTTCATCTCCTGCTAAGTGTATATTTTAGCATCCCCATCTCTCCTCCTACTGGCCAAAATTTTTCCATTTAAAGGGGGCCATACCTTATAAACTCAACTACTACCAATCATACACGGGTATGGTCATTGATCTCATAGTACTAAAAAATTCCTTCCACCTATCCTCCCAATCAATAATCTTCATAGATCCCCTTCCAGCAAATGAAAACATTTGTAATTTCACATATTCTAAACCCCTTGTGTAGTCTAAACTTATGGTTAGGATATAATTCATCCCAAAATTTTCAAACTCTTCCTTCTAGTTGGGTAGGTTAATTTCCTTTAATTCGCCCTTCCCCTATTACCTCCCAAGCTCCTTCCCTACAGGCATTATTAATAGCTACTCGAGGTAAAAGGGGACCGTGGATTTGCCATTGGTTGTTAGGGAAGTTTTAATTTGGTCAACCCTTGTAGCTAGATTAGCAACAATAGTGGTTAACTCTTGAACTGTTCTTCTAAGTCCCTTCTTCCACCTGCAATATGGGGGTCTTTGACCCACTCCTCCAACCTGACTATTGGCTTCATTCCTAACTTGATGAGATCCATGATGAGAGCCAAGCCAGAAGAAGAAATGTGGATCCTCTTGAAGTGCTGCCTGGACCGATCACAAGAAATCGAGCAAACGATTCAAGGGAAACACTGAAAAGGTTGATAAAGGTTATCCATGAAGCCGGAAAGGATTGGAGCAATCATGAAGTTGGAACGGATTGGAACAACCATTGGAAGACCCTTGCTTTTGTACAAGTTAATACTGGACACGGGTTTAAGAGAGCTGTATTTTCAAGGCACAGCCATGTATGGAGTCAAGCAAATCCACAGAAAGATACACGGCTAAATACAACGGGCGTGTATGTTGCCAAAGTTGCACAAAAGATACACGGTCAAAGTATACGGGCGTGTATGTTGCAGAAGTTGCACAGAGAAGTACACGGCCAAAGTACACGGGCGTGTACACAGGCCGTGTATCCCCTGTCGGCCAGCTTGTTCTGTTTCGCGTTTTTATGTCACTTAACTAAACTACGTTCGTTTTGGACTTGTTTTTACACGAATTGTAACCCTAGTATAAAAAGCTCCTAGGGTTTAGAACAACTTAGATTTGACATTTTTTGAACTTTAAAAACTTTTGAGAGGCACCTCTCTGTTTCTTCAAGAACTAAAAACGAACTTATCGGATTGATTTCCGTGGCGTTCTCCCGACTTATCAATCGGTCTTCCATCCCGATTGTGGCGTCTTCACTTTTATACCAAGGTTCTTGTCTCGCTTTTAGACAACGGGTCGGCGGTTTTCCACTTTTGGTGTTTGGGCGTCTTAGGCAACAAAATTTCCCAACGTATTTTTATTGGGGTTTTGTCATGGGTTGGCGTGGTTCGTATAGTTTGGGTATCAGAGCTTAGGTTTGTCAAAACATCAAGTTCGGTTGAGGAAGGTAAATCAAAAAAACCTAACTCCAATCGTTTATATCCATTGTTAGCATTCAATTCCGCAATATTAATTGTCTTTTGATAGTGAAATATTTTCTAGTTGATTGTAAAAAAAAAAAAAGAGTAAAAATCACGACAAAAAAAAAAGAAGGGAAAAGAAAAGAAAAGAGAAACGTGATCAAAAGCCAAAAACAGAGACAAAAAAAAAAATTCGATAGAAAAAAAGAGGAAAATTTTTCGAACCCTAAGTTGGTTTTGAATTATACGGAAGGAAATTGGTGTAGTTCAGGTTAGTTCCAAGAGAATTGAGAAGAGGAAATTGGCGAGTGATATCATCGTTGTTTGTGAAATACACGAGTGACTGTGTGATATCATCATTTGAGCGAAACATGTAAGGAGTGTATCGTGAGGTTTGATCATATATATATATTTGTGTTTACTAATCTTTTCTGTAGGAACTATGTCGAGACAACATTCTCCTGAAGGTGAGAGGGGAAGGTTTGATGCTAGGTAGTAATTGAGGCAATGAGGGGAGAAATGGAGAGGATGTTCCAAGAGGGAATGGAACAAATTCATGAGACGGTAGAGCAAAAACTAGAGCAATCCACAAACGTATTCAAAGGGCGTAAGAGGGAGACGTTCTAGGAGAGTATCAGTAATGGAGATAAAATGTCGGATGATGATTTTTATGAGCCTTCTGTTGGGAGTTATAGAGTTATAGTGCTCGAATAGAGTGACTAAGATTGGAAGATAGAGGAGATAGGAAAGGAGATAATATATTTCATACTAGATGTTATCTAGAAATCACATTTGTAGTTTGATTATTGATGGGGAAGTTGCACCAATGTAGTGAGCAATTTTATTGTTGAGAGGCTGGGGCTCAAAACTGTTAGACACCCTAGTCCATATAAATTGCAGTGGTGAATGATAGTGGTGAGACTAAGGTGAGTAAGCAAGCCTTGATTGGTTTTCGCATTGGTAGGTATGAGGATGAGGTGTTATGCGATGTAGTGCCAATGCAAGCATGTCATGTGTTGTTGGGGAGGCCATGGCAATTTGATAGGAAGGTTGTTCATGATGGCTTTTATCTAACAAGTAACGCTTGTTCACCAAGGGAAAAGCTTCAATCTTAAACCTTTAACACCTAAACAAGTGTATGAGGATCAGTTGCAGCTACAACAGTCGTTTGCAAAACATAAGGTGAGTGAAAAGCAAAGTGAAGTGAGAGAGCAAAGACAAGAGAGAAAAAGGAAATAAAAGTCAGTCAAAAAAAAAAGGAAGGAAGGGCTGGAAAAGTGTGAGAGGCTAAGTTGAAGGGGGATAAAATTTTTGGTGGTGAGTGAAAAAAGGGGGTCCTTAAAAAAGGAAAAGGTTTGTGGAAAAGGGGTGTAGTGGCAGACGTTGTGATGAAGCAACCTATTGTTTTTGGTTTTTAAGGAAACATGTTTGATACTAAGAATTTCTAATTTTTTCCTAATTTTTGTTTTTGTGCAGGACTTTGAAGATGTCTTTCTTGAGGAGATTCCAAAGGGGATAACCCCCTTTTTATGGTATTGAGCACCAAATTGCCTTGTCCCCGAAGCATCATTCCAAACAACCCTTTTTACGGAACCCCCCGGAGGAGCAAAGGAACTCCAAGGCAGTTAAAGATTTTAATGGGAAGGGGTACGGGGGAGAGCATAGTCCTGTGCAGTGCCGGGTTTTTTGGTGCTAAGAGGAAAAGGGAAAATTAGAGAATGCTGTTAATGTCGTGCCAGCAACAACATCACGAAAATACTAAACCTTTCCTTTTTAGATGATTTTAAAAAGGTTTTATATGGTAAGTTCATTGTCAGGCCGGGATAGCATTCCAAAATTTTTGTTTTAGGTTTATCAACCTAACCCTGGTCAGATTTTTTTTTTGGGGTTTTGGGGATAAATTCCAAAAAAGGTTCTTTTCATTCCTTGTCATAAAACTGATATGTTTTTACACATTTTTGATTTTTTTTAGAAAGGTAGGCCCCACATGGTATACCAAAGCTTGTTGTGATCGAGAAGAAAATTTTTGAGTTTTTTTGGGAAGTTTAGGGAAAAAGTTGGGAAAAACTGTTTTCAACTATCTTACCCACAAACTGATGGGCAAATTAGGAATTAACGGACTTAATTAAATTTGTTGGGGGCAATCTAGGAAGAACATTAGGACTTGGAAAGATTGCCTACCATTTGGGGGATTTTTGCATGTAATGGGGTTTAAATAGCTTATTCATTGTTCCCCATTTGAGATTGTGTGGGTTTTAACCCACTGGATCCTATTTATATCTTACCATTGCAACCTAACAATTTGTGTTTTGAAGCGATTCTAAGGAGATTTCTTTAAAGGGTAAACATTTAGGAAGAATGGCAGTATGTGAAAAAGCCAGCAAGGTTGTCGACAAGTTGTTTTTGAACCTGGGGATTGGATTTGGGTTACATGATAAAAGGGGATCTCGTACAAAGTAGATTTAAAATACTTTAAGGCATGGACCCAAATTCAAATCTTGAGCGAAACAATGATAATGCATACAAGAAAGATCACCAGGGGTATCCCGTAAGTGTCATGTTTTTAAAGCTTGACTAATCCTTGATGCGGAAAGATTTTAGGACAAAACCCTTTTTTAAAAGGAGGGGAATGATGGATCCATGAGAGGCCAAACCGGGAAAAGAAATGGGGATCCTCTTGAAGTGCTTTCCTGGACCGACACAAAAATCAAAACAAAACGATCAAGGAACACTTAACGGGGTTTATAAAGGTTATCCTGAAACCAGAAAGGATTAGGCAATCGAAGTTGGGAAAGGATTGAACAACCATTTGGAAAACCCTTGCTTTTGTACAAGTTAACTGGACACGGGTTGAAGAGAGCGTGTATTTTTAAGGCCCCGGCCCTGTATGGAGTCAAAAAAATCCACAGAAAGTACCGGCTAAAAATACAGGCTGATGTTTCCAGAATTGCATAGAAAGATAAACGGGAAAGTAATAGGGGTATGTTTCCAAAAATTTCACGGAAGTACACGCCCCAAATACACGGGCGGTACACAGGCCGTGATCCCCTGTTGCCAGCTTGTTCTGTTTGCGTTTTTATTCCTTAACTAAACTACGTGTTTGGACTTTTTTTACACGAATTGTAACCCTATATAAAATCTCCCAGGGTTTAGAACAACTTAGATTAGACACTTTGAACATTAAAAACTTTGAGAGGCACCTCTCTTGGTTTTCAAGAACTAAATCGAACTTATCGGGTTTATTTCCGTGGCGTTCACCCGACTTTTCAATC
>JBBMOL010002917.1:0-19996 GCA_037954665.1 Laguncularia racemosa
GGTCCAATTACGTCAAAAAACCCCCCATAAAAAATAGACATGGTAAAAAGTTATGAAGTTTTTAAAAAAGGAGCATTTTTTTGATTGGCTAATAACAACACTTATTGTTTGATGCAATCGGATTCCATAGTCAACTAATAATAACCCAATCTCATGATCTTCCTAGCCGGCAGTGTGTCTCTTTCATGAGGGGGGTTTTACTTCTTTCTCATCTACAAATCTCAATAATGTGCATCAAATGACCACCTATATAGTATGGATCCACTTAACAAAAAATGACTCGCAAATCTTCTAAGCATTTTTTTGTCTTTCTTATCAGCCTTTTTCTGAATACCTTCCTTCTTGAAGTAGGATCTTGATGTCATAATACCAAGGCTTACATCTTGCTTCCTTGCTAAACAAAAAGTAGGTTTATCTTCAATCTCAATCCTAAAGGGGTTTGGGATTCCACCCTTCATTATTTGATCAAAGATCTACTATAGCCAGAGCATCAATAAACTAATTTTGCAATCCTTAGTATATATGTAGTGTAATCTCTCCAAACTTCCCTATTAATCATGATAGTGCGGGTGATAAGGTACGAATTTTGGATCTTTTGTCTTATATTCTCCTTAGGTTTGACAAATGATGAGTGGGGAGTTCCCATACACTTATAATTCATGAATTCTCATAAAAGGGTTTTCATAACATAGCTTTAACTAGAGGACCACTTACTAAATACCCCCCCTCGCTTACTTAAAAGGCAAGAATATATAATTGTTAAGTTGCAAAATCAAAGTTACACTTATGATTTGTATAGTTATGTGCATGAGTGTATTCTATAAATAAATAGGAAAATAAATTTGCCTAAGCATATATTCATATTCGGAAGTAAACTCTAATATGCATATATAATGAAAACTTATATATCCTATCCACTATGCATACCTACTCGGTTAGCTATAGAGGAAAAGTTAAGTTTATATATTTTGGTTAGTTTGAAGAAACAATTTTGAATCATGGTAGGCCTATAATAATAGCACTGGCAATATGGTGTGAAGTGTTATCGTTAAGGTAAAATATTTAAACCTCAGTCCATTCTATCCTCTACATTCTTTAAATAGTATTAATCTATAACCTATCTAATTACCAATTTCTTTATTTCCCTAAGCTCATTTAACCTCAATATAAACTCAAAATTAACAAAAACCCACACCCAAATTTGGCAACTACAATAAAAATGGTGAATTCGATACAACAATCAACACGCAACAAAACATTATAGAATTATTAGTTTCTCACTCACCTTTTAGAGCGCAAGTTTTAACCAGAGTCGAGTGATTCCAGGGGTAACCCCTTTCCCTTTCCTCTTGAAATTGGTCCTTCTGCAATGTTTCTTTAAAACATCTCCACTTGACTTATAGTTTCCTACCCTGATATGTGTACTCTACTCGCTATGCTTTGAGGAAAGGGCGTAAAGTCTCCTCCTTAAAAACTTTGGACGAACAAATTTTGAAACATTGAACCTTCTTCAAGGATTCCATACAAGTTCCCAAAAAGGAAAAGCCCTTTCCTAAAAAATCATTATTCCAACCCCTTTCAATTGCTTGAGTTTTCTGTTTTTTCTTGTGTAAATCAAGCACTGACCTTCGACCTGCCAAATCCAAAATTCCTTCTTTCATATAGCAATATCCCCTTTGAAAGGACAACAAAGGTTTAATTAGGGTTTTTGGGCCCAAAAAGATCTTCCTCAACTTTGAGATTCCATTATAAAATTCTTTCTTTCCAAATATTCCCCAACCCATCTTGGACTTTGCCGAATCTTTTCCCTTTCAATCTCAACCAACATAAATCCTCTCATTACATAAAGCTCTTTGAAACCTTTCGTTTATCAATTTATTCTAATATCTCCAACAACCTTGTAAGACAACCGTGGGATTATAGTAAAAAAGGGTTTTGTATTACCTTCTTTTTTTCTCTCCCTTTTACTCTCCCCTATGGGTTTTCCGTCCTTTCTATGGTTTTTATCCTCACTTTGTCCATTATCTACAACACCAAACCCCTCTTTATACACATACATGCCCACCTCCCCTCGAATAACCTATCACACTCGCACACATAAGTTTTCCTCGCTCATACACAGATCAACATTCTCGTCTTTATCTTCCGCTTTTTTCCTCTTTTCCTCATCCTCCTTCTATCTTAAATTTTTTCTCTTCTTCCTTAAGAAACTTTTCCTCTTCCATTTCCTTTTCCACTTCATCTCCTACTCGTTAAAACCCCCCCTTACACTCCTTACACCACACCACACACATACACCACACATTCCCACACACCACATATACACACCAACACATTCTTATCCATACAGATACACACTCTGCACACACCAACACATACATACACACAATCATACTATGCACTTATTTACACGTATACACAGCTGCACTTTGCAACCCTCATTTCTCCTCAAGTCCACAGCACACCACACACACCACTAGTGCATACATACATACATATTTCACATACGTCTCACACCACCAACATGCACATACACACATACCCCCACATACACCTCAAAAACCACTGACACGTACATACACACATACTCCACATACACCTCACACCACCAATACGCACATACCCACATACTCTACACACACTACACACACCTTCCATACACATACACACAAAACCTGCACACACCACACACCATCCATACACTTACATACATACCCGCACACACTACACACCACCTCATACGCATAACACATTCCCGCACACACCACCACACAATCTCATACACATAACACATACCCGCACTCCCCCACAACCCCACCTCATACGCATACACAAATTCTTGCACACACTACACACCATCCATACACATACATACATCCCGCACTCTCCACACACCACCTCAAATGCAACTGATGGGGATCAGCTAGCATAAAAGAGTTCAAGAGTCAAAGTCCAATGACCCGTTACATGGTATTGGAGGTCTAATGACAAGACCCAGAGCTAAGCGGTGAGAAACTTTGCAGGATTTAGTGATGAGCTGCAGAGAAGGAACCGGGAAAGGGAATGAAGGAATCAACGGGATCTTTACACGGCCTCTATACAGGGCCCGTGTATCACGATCGTGAATACTTAAAACGGCCTAATAGCAGGGCCAGCGGCACAACCGGTGTCCCAGTCGAAATTTCACAGAAAAAATACACGGCCAAAAGGCAGGTCGTGGTATGAACCCATGTACTGTGCCGCATTTACAGACACATACACGGCCTAGGGGCACAGCGGGTATGAGACTGTGAACTTTGTTCGTCGCGATGCCCACTTCATCATGGCTTGGAGACACACGTGAGGGAGGCGTGAAACTAGCGTTGTATTTAAATATTCTTAGTTAAATACCCTCTTGTCAAACGTGGGATGTTTATTAGGGGAAATTTCATAGTTGAATACACATTTTGAAGATCTCTCTCTTTTGTTCTTTGCGAAAGAACTCCTTTCGATTTCTTCGATCTAAACGTTTGGGGGGAAAGTCATCTTGATAACTTAGGTTTCAATCAACAGGTGTGTTTGGGGTCTAATTTTCGTTATCTCTTGTTAAAAGACGATTCTTGGGATCCGATTTCAATCCGATGTCGGGTTCTAGGTTTAATATACCAGGGTTCGCATAAATTTGGGTATCAAGCCACGGCTTCTTGATTCAAGTAATTCAAATCCTTTTCGATTAATTATCGTTGTCTTCTTTAAAAAAAAAAAAAAAAAAAGAAGAAGAACATTCAGTAATCTAATCTATTTTTTTTTCCGTTCATTCGAATTGTATTCATTGTGTCCCTATTGGAGTCCTTGTCCGTGTTTCTTTTAAATTTTAGCTGTTAAATTGGAACCGTTTATTTAAAAAGTTGAGTTGCCTTAGTGTTTAATGTTAAAGAAATTTTGATTGAGTTTTGATCAAAGAGCCTATAAGAGCGAGTTGTGAGGATCATCTATTTATTGAACGAAACACGAGTGAATCTATATCTGTGAGTGTAAACAGGTGAGGGAGTGAATTGTGAGGTTTATATTTTTTTTTTTTGTGTTATTTCTAACCCTTTTTTGCAGAAATATGTCTAAATCAAAGTCCTACTAATGGAGAGAAGGGGGGCCCATAGATAAGAAATTGATGTTTTAGGCATTATTCGGTGAGTTTGAGAAAAATGCTAAGTGCTGAAATGGACAGTCCATGAGAGGTTGGATAAGATGGACAAAGTAGGGAAACCGTCAGTAGTAAGTTTTTGGGAGAAGAACAATAGGCATTCAAGAGGGGGAGTGAGTAAAGAAGAAGAGGATACTGAATCAGGGAATATGGTTTCATGAGGGAAGAAAGAATACCCAACGGCGAGATGGTAATTTGGGTAGTATTAAGATGAAGATCCCTTTCCCTTTTCAAGGGAAGAATGATCCAGAGCTGTATTTGGAGGGGGGAGAGAAAATTGGACCATGTATTTGATTGCCATAATTACAGTGAGGAGAAGAAGATAAAGTTAGCTGCAATTGAATTTTTTGTTTATGCTAGTGTATGGTGGGATCAGCTGGTGCGAAATAGGAGAAGGTATGGTGAGAGGCCTGTTAGCACTGGAATAAGATGAAAACATTATGCGGAAGAGGTTTATTCCCTAGTCATTATTATGGGGATTTGCATAGGAAATATAGGGGTTGACACAAGGATCCAAAAGTGTAGAGGATTATTATAAGGAGAGGGAGAAAGCATGATTAGGGGCTAAAGTGGATGAGGAAGATGAGGATACAATGGCTAGATTTCTCAAGGGGTTGAATCGGGAAGATCGCTGATGTCGGGGACTTACAACATTATGTGGATATTGAGGAATTGCTGCATAAGGCGTTTCAAGTAGAGAAGCAGTTGAAGTATAAAGGAATTCTAAATTTTTGGGCGATTTCCCCAACTCTTCATGGAAGTCAAATTGGAAGAAGAACACTGCAACTCAAAACCAAAAGGGGATGCGAAGGCCAAGAGTCCAGTTACTTCCTCTAAAGGAAAAATCTGACACTAAACCATTCACAGAACTCGTGATGTCAAATGTTTTAGGTGTCAGGGGTTTGGACATATTGCATCTCAATCCAAATCAAAGGGCCATGATCATTCGGGATAATGGAGATGTGGAGAGTATTAGTTCCAGTGATGACGACATGCCACCATTGGAGGATTGTAGTGATTGGATGTTGAGGACCCGTGAGTGGGGAATTGCTAGTTACTAGGCAAAGTCCTTAGTACTCAGCCTAAGGATGGGGTAAAGGGGGTTCAGCGTGAGCATATTTTTCACACCCCGGTGTCATGTGTAGAAGAAGGAAATGCAGCCTGATCATTGATAGTGGTAGCTGTACAACGTTGCTATACCTTATTGGTCGATAAGTTGAGGTTGAAAACTTCGAAGCATCAGAAACCATACCGGTTACAGTGGTTGAATGAGTGTGGGGAAGTGAAGGTGACCGGGCGGTTCTTATTTCATTTTCTATTGGGAGTTTTATCATGATGAGGTGATTTTGGGGATTAGTTCCCATGCAGGCTAGTCAAAATATTTTTGGGGGCGACCATGGCAGTTCGATCGGAGGTAACGTATGATAGGTACAAGAACCATTACTCTTTTGTTTTAAACAAGAGAAATGTGGTTCTAACTCCCCAAAAACCCATGGGAGGCTTGTGAGGATCAAGTGAGGCAAAGCAAAAGAGTTTAGAGAGAAACACTTGAGTGGACAAGAAAAAGTGAAAGAGAAAGAAAGAGTGAGAGGCAAACACTTGTGAGCCAAGGAGAGTGAAGAGCTTAACACACTGAGTGGAGAGAAAATTGCAGGAGAGGTGGAGTTGCAAGAAAAAGTGAGGTTCAGAGTGCAATAGTGGCCAGGAAACAACTACTTGTACTCATGTACAAGGATTTGTATTTTACTACTACAACCTTAACTCTTTTTTGGGCCAAGAAAGGTTTGTCTCTTTTGCAGGAATGTGAGGACTTGTTTCCTGGGGAAGTACCAAGGGATTGCCTCCAATAAGAGGCATTGAGCACCAGATTGACTTCATCCCAGGTGTTTCCTTCCTAATCGGCCAGCTATCGGGGCCAATCCAAGGAAACTAAAGAGAATCCAAAGGCAGGTTGATGATCAAATAGAGAAGGGGTTTGTGAGAGAAAGCCTCAGTCCAGCTCAGTTCCTGTCATCCTGGTTCCCAAGAAGGATGGAACATGGCGGAATGTGTGTTGACTGTCGAGCAATCAACAAGATCACAGTTAAGTAAGACAACCTATCCCTAGACTTGATGATAAGCTTGATGAGTTGCATGGTGTCTGTTTGTTTTCCAAAAATTGATTTAAAGAATGGGTTTTTTACCAAATTCGCATGAAAGAGGGAGATGAGTGGAAAACGGCTTTTTAAAACTAAACTGGTTTATATGATGGATGGTAATGCCTTTTGGATTAACAAATGCGCCTAGCACATTTATGAGGTTGATGAATCATGTTCTTCGCGTTTTCATTGGAAAGTTTGTTGTTGTCTACTTTGATGACATCTAGGTTTACAGCACGACTTTAAATGAAATGTTCAGCATTTACAAAGTGTGTTACTGTTTTGCGAGAAAACAAGTTGTATGCAAACTTGAAGAAGTGCACCTTTTGTATGGAATCTGTGGTTTTTCTTGGGTTTGTTGTAGGTGCAGATGGAAATTTTCTAGGATGAAGGAAAGGTGAAGGCGATTTAGGGAGTTTGGGCCCAACACCTAGGAAAAGCAAGTGAGGTCAGAAGTTTTCATGGATTAGCAAGTTTTTATAGGAGGTTTGTTAGGACTTTAGTTCTATAGCTGCTCCTTAAATGATCTTGTGAAGAAGAATGCTGAGTTTGGTGGACTAAAGGTGCATGAGGAGGCTTTTAAAAGCGTTGAAAGGTAAGTTGACGAATGCACCATTACTTATTCTAACCTAATTTTGAGAAAGTTTTTGAGATTGAATGCAATGCTTCTGGGAAAGGAATTGGTGGTGTATTTAGCAGGAATCCAAACCAATCGCTTATTTTAGCGAAAAACTCAATGGCGCTGCATTAAATTAACCCCAAACTATGACAAGGAGTTATATGCTTTGGTGAGGACCTTGCAAACTTGGCAACATTACCTAAAGGCCTAAGGAGTTCATCATTCAATTTCCCATCATGAGAGTTTGAAGTTTCTGAAAACTCAAGGTAAGTTGAACAAGAGGCATGCAAAGTTTGGGTGGATTCATTGAGACATTCCCGTATGTGATTAAATACAAGCAAGGAAAAGAGAATGTGGTGGCTGATGCACTTTCTCGAAGGTATTCACCCTTTTTACTTTTTGCATACTAGATTGCTTGGATTTGAACTCATTAAGGAATTGTATGAGACTGAGCTGATTTTGGTCAAATTTAGGCTGCTTTGCTGAGTTTGGATATGCTGACTATTATAGGGATGATGGGTACTTGTTTAAGAAAGATAGGTTGTGCGTACCTAAAAGTTCTGTGCTGAATTGCTTGTGAGGGAAGCACATGGGGTGGTTTAATGGGACACTTTGGTGTTACAAAGACTTTGGATATTTTGCATGAACATTTTTATTGGCCAAAAATGAAGCGTGATGTGGGAAACTATGTGTGACAAGTGCATTACATGTAAACAGGCTAAATCCAAAGTAATGCCCCCTGGAGAATACATTCCATTACCCGTGCCCAATCAACCCTGGACTGACATTTCTATGGATTTTGTGTTAGGGTTTTCCACGGTCTCAAAGTGGAAAAGATAAACATATTGTTTTTTGTTTGATAGGTTTAGTAAGATGGCTCACTTCATTGCCTGTTCTAAAACTAATGATGCACAACATATTGCTGATTTGTTCTTTAGAGAGATTGTGCGATTGCATGGCTTGCCAATTCTATTGTGAGTGATAGGGATGTGAAATTTTTGAGTCATTTTTGGCGTACTTTATGGAATAGGCTAGGCACTTAGTTGTTGTTCTCTACTGTTGCACATCCTCAAACTGATGGTCAGACCGAAGTAGTCAATAGGACTCTTCCAACCCTGTTGCGTCTGTGATTCATAAAAATTTGAAACAATGGAGTAATGTCTACCACATGTAGAATTTGCATATAAAAAGGACTGTGCATTCCACTACATCTTACTCTCCATTTGAGATTGTGTATGGTTTTAATCCTTTAACTCCACTGGATATTTTTTCCTTTGCCTGTTAATGAATTTGTTGATCTTGATGGAAAGAAAAAGGCAGAATTTGTGCGGGAATTGCACGCTCAGGTTCGGGTTAACATTGAGAAAAGAATGAGCATTATGCTCGCCAGGCCAATAAGGGGCTGTGAAGGTTGTCTTCATCCAGGAGATTGGGTATGGGTGCACCTGAGAAAGGAGCGATTTTTCCGAACAGCGAAAAATCCAAGTTGCACCCTAGAGGAGATGGGTCATTCCAGTGTTGGAACGCATCAATGATAACGCTTACAAGATTGAAATTACCAAGTCACTATGGTAATGTAAGCGCAACTTTTAATGTTTTGATCTTACTCTATATGATTTCAGGTGATTCGAGGACGAATCTTTCGAGGGCGGAGGGAATGATGGGGATCAGCTAGCATCAAGAGTTCAAGAGTCAAAGTCCAATGACCCTTACATGGTATGGAGGTCCAATGACAAGAGCCAGAGCTAAGCGGATGAGAGAAGCTTTGCAAGGATTAGTGATGGAGCTGCAAGAGAAGGAACCGGAAGGAATAAGGAATCAACAGGATCATACACGGCCTCTATACACGCCGTGTATCACGATCTGTATACTTACACGGCCTAAACAGCACGGCCAGCGGCACAACTGTGGTCCCAGTCGAAATTTCACAAAAGAAAACACGGCCAAAAGGGACGGTCGTGTATGAAATCGTGTACTGTGCTCGTCATATACACAGACACATACACGGCCTAGAGGCACAGCCGTGTATGAGACCATGTACTTTGTCGTCGCATGCCCAGCATCATACATAGCTTGGGGACCACGGCCATGTATGGGGGCCGGGAAATACGCGTGTATTTTATTATTTCTTAGTATAAATACCCTCTTGTCAGATACACTAGGGTGATTTAAATTTCGGGTATTTCATTTTGAATACACATTTGAGAGATCTCTCTCTTTTGTTCTTTGCGAAAGAAAATCCTTTTGATTTCTTCGATCTAAACGCTTGGGGAAGTCATCTTGATAACTTAGGTTTCAATCAACAGGTGTGGTTGGGTTTTAGTTCCGTTCATCTCTTATTCAAGACGATTCTTGGGGGTCCGATTCAAATCTTGATCGTCGGGTTCTAGGTTTAATATACCTAGGGTTCGCATCACATACACACATACCCGCACACACCTCACACCACCTCTTACATATACACACATTCCCACACACACTCGGCTCCTTCTCCCCTTTCCCCTTTTTCTTTCCTCCCCCGGACATTGCTGCTCCCATCATGGTGCTGTTGCCATCGTCACCACAGTTGTCATCATTGCTGCCATTGCTATTGTTGTTATGGTCGTCGTTGCTACTACCACGGTTAGGGTCGTCGTTGCTACTGCCACGGTTAGGGTCATCGTTGCTACTGTTGTCGTTGTTGTTGCGGCCATGGTATCGCCGTTGTGCCATCGTTGTGTGACTGTCGGTCGTGTCCCCCTTCCAATTGCACACCCTACACACCCACACATCGAACACCATATCTACACACACGCATCTCCACTCTTTTCCTTTATCTGGATGCTGCATGTTGTCATCGTTGCTATTGTTGCTGTGTCGTTGCCATCACCATCATTACTATCGCTGTTGTGTCAACATCATCACCGTCATTACTATCCTTTGGCTAGATGTTGTTACTACTGGAAGCACGTGATCACAGACACCGATGTCCTAACCTCTACACGAGGCTCTTTCTTCCAACTCGACTATGATGATCAAGATGGGCTGAATACAGGACGCAACAGACGGCTGGTTTCCAGACCTGCTGCTACTACCATCAGGGGAGAAGACCAGGTAGACACGCGATTTGAAGCTATTAAAGGAGACACAACTCGGAAGGAGAAGGAGAAGAAGAGAAGAAGAAGAAGAAGAAAGAAGAAGGAAAAGAAAGAAAAGAAAAGAAGGAAAAGAGAAAGAGAGGGGACGAAGGCCTGAAGCTATCCTACTACTACCTATTATGGAAGGGAAAGAAATGACATGAAGGCTAGCAAGATAGGGCAACCAGGCTTTTTTTTTTTTTTACAATTGTGTATATAAATATATTTATTTATATTATAATTATATTTTATATAAAAAAATATTTCTATTTTAGTATTTTGCATGTGTACAAGGATATCTTTAAATTTTGCATTTTTTAGTGTTTTATTGCGAAAGTTTGCGTTTAAGTTAATTTGATTATTTTGGGCATCAATATTCACTTGAATTTTCATTTGAATTTCCTAAATCTATAGTTTCAATTAATTTTCTTATTTAACCCAATATTTTTTAAAATTTATGTTTCGGAGATTTTATTCTTTTAATTTAGATTACCCAAACTAAAGTTAAGACTTACAATTATTTTTATTTATCTGTTTATAATATCTATATTCAGATTTTTTTCAATTACCTCGCTTCCTAAATTTATTCAGTAATATATTTCATAAAAATTCAATTTATCACGTTTGTTATCTTCTTTTCTTTGCAATGGTTGTTCTTTCTAATTGTTTTAAATATCTATTTCTCATTGTTTATTATACTTATCAAATGGATCTCATGTCCTCCTCATTTTTTATTTTTAAAGCCTATTATTGATTCCATAAGTTTTTGGTTATTCATAAATTATTAAAATAATATTAATGTATCATGATGTTTGAATTTTCGTCATAAATTTCTCAAAGTTTTTAATATAGCGAGATTGTTATTCTTGCTAACACGACCTAAAAGTATTTATTATTATGCTTATTTTCTTTAATTTTCATAGTTCTTTTTGAAATTTTTAGGACATCATAGATTTTGCATATTTGATTCTACTACAAGAAAATCAATATTAAAAGGATTATATCATATATTTTAGAGATCACTTATTTTAGAATTCAAATTTGAATTAAGGGATAAGTGAAAGAGTTGTTGAATGCTCCACAAAATTAGTGAGTGGTTGATTTCATCAATAAATTTTGTGCAAATGATATATATCACAATGTAAGGATGTATCTAGACTATTTTCAACAACAAATTTGAAGAAGTTCCATATCATATTCTAAAGATATTAGATTTAAGTTCAAAAGTCAACGAATAACTTTAAATCTCTTGGGATATTTCTCAAATGTTCAAAGCAAGATCACGGCAACAGACTTCCAAGTTAAAAAATAGATCAACGAAGTAGCTATTACTCTTTAGTGAATAAATAGAGCCAAAGTTCAAAGATTCGAGAGATACAATATACAATACTGAACAGTACAACATTCTTTTATAAAAAAATAAGCATTATCAAGATTTAAAGATTAACTCAAAAGCTACTCTATCTTTTACATATTTTCATATTACACTTGAATTAATCTTTAGAGGATATAAATTCTCATTTCCTCATTTGCTTTTGATAATTCTTGAAAGCTTGATATGTGTATTAGTGAGAGGTTACTTGTAACTCTATATATTTGTGAATAGCCATAGAGATAGGTTAAATAGGCAGAGCATAGTGTTTTAAAGCCAAGGTGTTAGTAGTCCGATTTTAATCTCTCAAATTTGTTTTAGATTAGTGGAATGATACTGGTGTGGAAGATCGAGTCCTTGGAAGTAGAGCTAGAAGAGGGGACTGATGCTTAGGTGAAACCTTTATAAATAGCTTACCCAATTCTCTTCTCTCTATCTTTTATTTTCTATTCTATAATAATTTATAATTGTTTATAAGTACTTGTTTTCATGCCATAATTAAATTGAGTAGTCAAATGGGTTGTTTTTAATTAGCAAAAATTTTAAAAAATTTAGCAAGTAATCAATTCACCCCTTTACTATTGATTACTTAGTCTAAAGCTAACATTTGGTGTTAGAGCAAGGGCTCTAATAATACTTTGAGTTTAAGATCTTATGGCTGAAAATAGTATTTCTATTTCTACTTACCATGCTCCTTACTTTGATGGTATTAATTTTGGTTATAGGAAATTTAGGATGGAAACTTACATTAAGGTGATAGACTTTGACTCATAGGAACTCATATAATTTAGAGATGAAACTATCATAAAATATGGAGACTAGATACTAGTAGAAACCAAGAAGAGAAAGCTTGCAAAGAATCATCAAGCTAAGAACTTGTTACTTGCTACAATAGCTCATTCTGAATATTACTTAATTTCTTCTTACACAACTGTGAAGAAAATAAGCCCGATGAAAATATTAAGGAAACCTTCAATCGTTTTACAACAATTACAAATCAATATCTTTACTTGACGATAAATTGAAAGATACTAACCTTATATGGACAATTTTAAGAATTTTTCCTAAATTGTGGGATACTAAAATGACTGCAATCGAGGAAGCTCAAGACCTGAACAAGTTGACATTAAGCTTGCTGAGAGAAAAACTAATGGCATATGAATCTCACATTAAGCATACTTCTTATCAAGATAACAACAAAAGAAAACATAGTATTCAAAGTTAAAAAGAAGTGGAGACCGATTCTGATATAGAAGCAGAAAGTGATGAGGATGAAGACATAAATTTGCTAGCTAAACATCTTAGTCGATTTCTTAAAAGAAGAGGTAAGAAAACATCAATTTAATAAAAGGTTAAGTTCTAACTGTAGAAAATTTGATGCAAGAAAAAGTTATAAAGAAAAAGAAGAAAAGAAAGAGAAAAAGAAGGAATTGATATGTTATGAATGCAAGAAATCGGGTCATCTAAAGTATGAATGTCTGGTGCTTATCATGAAACTTGTGAAGCACAAGAAGAAACGCAAAGCATGTTATAAAACCTGGAGTGATTTGGAAGACTTAGAAATTGATGCAAAGCGTTTTGAAGATGAAGATGAGGAATCAAATGTGTGTCTCATGGCAACGTCTGAAATACATACCGATTTTGAATTAGAAGAGGATATACCTGACGATGTTTATGCTGAGATTAAAAAATTGCTAAATGCATTATCTAAGGCAGATGCTAAAATTAACAAACTTGATTTAGAAAATAGAGCTTTAGTTGATGAGAAAAATGTGTTAAGTCAAACGAATGCACTCTTAGTTGATGAGATTGATATATTAAAAATTGTTTTTAAAGTTCTATAGATTGATAATGACAATCTATGCATAGCAAAGGATGCTTTAAACTAATGAGAATTTTCTATTAAGAAAAGAAATTAAAGATCTTAAATTTAGAATAGATTAATTGCTCAAACAATTGACAACACATTAAATAAATTTAGTGAGAGCGATAAAAAAATTACAAATGCTAATTTTTGCTCAGAAAGTTGACAACTCAAAATCCAATTTAAGGTATGATAAGGCAGAATGCTCAAATGCTATAAAAAAGATTGTTTTTATTAAATCAAATGAAACACTAATTCAATAAAATGATGAAAATAATAAAATATAAAAACAAAGGCAAAATTGTTTCACAAGACAGAAGTTACATCAGAAGGTACCCAAATTGGAATAGAAGATATCCTGTCAAGGGGTATAATAGATGACCAATTAGAAGGTATGTCAGAAGGTACCTTGATCATTATCAATCAAGATAGGTAAGTAATTGGTATAATGTAACTAATACTTATGCTTGTTTCTTCTATAACAAGTTGGGGCATATGGAACAGTATTGTTATTATAAAAATAACAAATTCAGTCAATGTCAAGTGAATCAACTTAACAACACGAGCTTGAATTTTAGAAGGCCTAACCCTTTTTTAGGTTCCAAAAAGGGTATGATCCTTTTTTTGATGATTGTAGGAACATAGAGCAAAACTTAAGGGTACGTGGTATCTCGACAGTAGGTGCTCACGCCATATGACTGGTAATGCTTCATTGTTCACAAGCCTTGAGTGAAGGAAAAAGGATATATGAAGTTTGGTGATGATCATAAGGGTAGAATCATCATAACTAGTAATATTGGTATTCCCTCTTTTGTTATAAAAATGTATATCCAATACAAGGTTTAAAACATAATTTATTAAGTATTAGTCAACTTTGTGATAAAGAATATAAAATGACATTTGATCAAGATAAGGTCATGGCATATAATAAAGATAATATAAAACTCTTTAAAGGCTACAAGAAAAAGAATATTTATTTAATTAAATCTACTAAAGTAGACGTTGAAAGTTTTTTTTTTTTTTGTCTATCAATGATAGTATTTATCTCTAGCATCGAAAGTTAAGACATGTTAGTTTTACATAATTAGAGAATTTATCAAAAAATAACTTAACTAATGGCTTACCAAAGTTGAATATTGGAGAAGATATCTGTTGTGCTACATGTTTGAAAATAAAATGTTATCTGTTTCTCATAAGAGTAAGAATGTAATCTGTAAGACATGTTAGTTTTACATAATTAGAGAATTTATCAAAAAATAACTTAACTAATGGCTTACCAAAGTTGAATATTGGAGAAGATATTTGTTGTGCTACATGTTTGAAAATAAAATGTTATCTGTTTCTCATAGGAGTAAGAATGTTATCTCAACCAAAAGGCCATTAGAATTGTTCCATTTGGATTTATTTGGTCCTACACGAACCATAAGTTTAGGTGGTAACAAATATGGACTTGAGCTAAGGCTAGTTTTAAGGATATAGAAAAATCATTTTGCATTACTATCTGAAACTAAACCATCTTTAATAGAAAAAGCTTTAGTTGATAACAATTGGAAAGATTTCTCTATAGGAAGAGTTAAACCAATTTCAAAGAAACCAAGTATGGTCATTAATACAAAGACTTAAAGATAAATCCTAATAGGAACTAAAAGGGTGTTAAAAAAAATTAGATGAAAATGGAAAAAATTTTTAAAATAAGGCTAAGTTAGTAGCAAAAGGATACTCTCAAGAAGAAGGGATAATTATGATGAGACCAAAGTACCTATAGCAAGATTAAGGCAATTAGGATATTACAATCTTATGCATGTTTTAAAAAATTTTTAAAATTTTTTCAAATGGGCGTTAAGAGCGCTTTTTTAAATGGTTTTATTAAAGAAGAAGTCTATGTAAACACCACTAGGATTTGAAATCCATTTAAGATAGATTATCTTTACAAACTTAAAAAGGCCTTTTATGGATTAAAATGGAAAATTCTAGAGCATGAAATGAGCGACTTAGTCAATTTTTAATCAATGAAAGGGTTCAAAAGAAAGGGAAAAATGGATTTCTAAAATTATTTTTAAAACATTTTGACAATGATATTTAGTAGTATTGATATATATAGAAAAAGATTTTTTTTTTTTTACTAATGAAGAATATTGCAAGATTTTTTTTAAAAATAATGCAAGCAAGTTTTCAGATGTCACTAAGGGGGAACTTGACTTCTTTTTTGGACTCCAAAAAAAGCTGTGAAAGGTGCAACAACTCCTATATCAACTTCAATCAAGTTAAATGTTGATTTAGAAGATAAAAAGGTAAATGATAATCTTTACAGAAGTTTAATTGGTTCCCTATTACACTTAACTACTTCTCGTCTTGACATATTATTCAATGTTTGTTTATGTGCTCGTTTCAAAGTAATCCTATTGAAACACATTTAGCAGTAGTTAAAAGAATTTTTAAATACATTGCACATACTACTAAATTGGGTATCTGGTATCCAAAAAAAACAAAATTATGATTTAATTGGATATTATAATGTGGATTATGCAGGGTGCAAATTTGATAGAAAAAGTACATTTAGTACTTGTCAATTTCTAAGGGACAAGTTAGTTTATTGGTCCTCCAAGAAACAAAACTCAATTGCTCTTTCTACTGCTGAAGCTAAAAATGTTTCTATAGGAAATTATTGTATGCAAGATATTGCGGATAAGACAATAATTGATGGACTATGATTTAGTATTTAAGAATATACCAATAAAAGGCGATAATACTAACACAATTAATTTAATAAAAAAACTAGTGCATCATTCTAAATCTAAGTATATAGAAGTTAGACATCATTTTATTAGGGATCATGTAAATAGTGGATAAGTATTGAATATGTTTCAATTGAAAATCAATTGGCTAACATCTTCACTAAACCATTAGACAAAATAAAATTTGAGTTTATTAGAAATAAAATTGGCATTTGTTATCCTTTTTTGTGATAATAAAAAAATTGGTACATGCACATACTTATAGAAATATTTAAACTAATTATAATAATAAAGAGGGTTAAATCTTTCTTTTGTCTAGTCTAGTTGGTTTTTTTTTTTCTCACCTTACACTTATCCAAGATTTCAATTTAACGTCGATCTCTCTCTCACACACACAATTCCCTCTCATTCTCGTGTATACCAACAGCCATCCTTCTTCACTATCATCTTCTTCTCTCTCTCTAACCAAAATCACCATGGCTCTTAGAAGATTAAGTAGAATACAAAATCGAATCTTTAAGACTAAAACCTCCTCCAAACCTATTGACATTGTGGATGAACCTACTGATTCGGAAAGGACAGTGAGCCAAAATCAAAACCCTCAAACCAAAAATATAGGTGTAGAAAATCAAAATTTAGACGTTAAGAAAGGGAATGAAAAGATTGATGAAAATGAAACTCAAAAGGATAGTTCACATAAGAGTGGGGAGCTGAAAAAAT
The DNA here is from genome assembly GCA_037954665.1 of Laguncularia racemosa. NCBI lineage: Eukaryota > Viridiplantae > Streptophyta > Magnoliopsida > Myrtales > Combretaceae > Laguncularia > Laguncularia racemosa. The sequence continues at coordinate 16,745 of JBBMOL010002917.1, forward strand.
AGAATTAGAAGGTGAAGCTTCGGTACACAAAGATGAAGAGTTCTCCTTGCAAACAAAGAAAGTGGAACTTAGAAAGAAACATGTGATTCCTCCTATAGAAATGAAACTTAGACATCATAAAAGAAACATGGTGCTTCCAAGAAGGAGCATTCCATGAAGGTAGATATCACTAAATCCTCTTATTTGGATTTTAATTTCTTTAAAAAGAATGGTTTCTATTGGAATGAATTTCTAGATCATATAGGTTGTAATAAGTTGTGTGATTTAAGAGTAACTGTGTTTAGAGAATTAGTTGTTGAATTTTATGAGAATTTAGATGAGTCTCGAAGAGATATGTGGAGTTTGAAGTATTGGGAAAGAAAATTTGGATTTCAAAGAAGGATATTATAGGTTTTTTTGGCTTAACTGATGTAAATGATGATCCTAATGTAGTAAAGATTAGTAAAGATGAACTTTTTAAATAATTAAATGATGGAGTTAAAGTATCAAAAGGAAAGGATGTGTTTATTCTTGATTTTAAATTGACAGTGAAAATCTTTGATAGAGCCATTTTATACTCAATCTTTATAGTATGAAGTGTGTTAATTTATTATAGATTTTATAGAAATCATAAGGAAATGGTACTTAATTCTATTATGGCGATAAATAAGGTTAAATGGAGTCAAGGGTGCTAATTCAAGTAAATTAGAGAAGTCATCTACAACTTGGATCAAAGACAAGGATTTACACCGCCGGAGGAAAGTACATGGGCGTGTAGTTGAAGTACACGGCCGTATACTTGGTTTTAAATTAACAGGAAAATATACGGTTGAAGTACACGGCCGTGTATTTGTCTAGAGGAAGGCACGGTTTGAGATACGGCCATGGCGAAAACCGTGCTACACACTGCATGAGAAGGAGAGAGACACGTCTTGTGACACGGCCGTGGTGGAATCCGTGGTGGAGGCTTGATGAAGCCTTGCCATATACTAAATAAGAAGGAGAAATTGTAGAACTTCGACCAAAGGATGACACGTCTTGGGATCTGGCCGTGGTTGAAACCGTGGTACACACTGGACATGGATGAAGAATTGTAGATTATCCACAGAGGAAGGCACGGCTTTGACCCACGGCCGTGTTATAGGGCGTGCCAGGCGGACGATTATTTACTTCTCGAGATTTACTTGAAAAAGGAAAGATATTTTCGTATCTTGCTAGCAAAAGATCACCTGCCATTCCTTTAACAATATAAATAGAACTAACCCTAGAGGGTTATGATCATCTTGGATCATCTTGGAGACAAGAAGGAAGGAAGGAGGCAGAGCAAGGAAACCGGGAACAGAGGCTTATCATGTTTTTACTTTTAATTTTCGTTTTGATGATGAACATGTGTAGCTAAGCAGATTTTCTAGCCAAAGGGTCATAGAAGTTTGATTCTCCACGAATTGTGAGATCTAATTGATTTGTCTTTAATCTATTCTTTGTTTTTGGATATTCATATATCTTCTGAACGTTTTGTCATTATTATCTTTGTTGATTGGTATGAATTAGAGGTCTTCTACTCAATTAGCAAGTTAATATATTGTCAACTAGCACGTCAAATCCGTAATTGTTTGATAGTTCTAGTCTCGGTGACACAATAACATGTTTGATTATAAAATAGATGATCGAATTCATGTTATGGAGATGTATGATCTTGTTTAAATAGGTTATCTTATAATCTACTGGCATGAATTGGTGGTCTCTCTTGTTTTTAATGCTATTGATAGATTAAATCCTAAGAGCTTGTTTTAGGGTTATCTAATCGATAAGAGAAATAGTCAAAGAGCTTGTTTTGATTATCGAGGAAGTAAGGAGAGATAGGTTGTTAGAGCTGTTAATAACCATAACCAGTTTATCTAGAAATAAGAATAGAAAACATTTGCATCGATGATCAATTCCTCGAATTAAACTATCTTGATTCCTTTGGCATGGCTTTTATCAATATTCGATTTTATTATCTTGTTTCAATATTATTTTGATTCACAAACAAAACCCCCCATTTTTCTTTTCCTCTTTATTCTCTTTGAATAGAAATATATTTAACCAATCCCTGTGGATACGACCCTACTCACTATTATACGCAAATCATATCATTGTCTAGGAGTAGGTTTTATTTTTGTTGGATTTGACACCTATCAAATTTTGGCACCGTTGCCGGGGATTGGTGTCAAATTATTTCTATTCTTGTATGACTTGCTCTTCTCATACAGGTGCACTCACTTATAATCCAGAGATTGAGAAGACTCTTAAGAGCTGCGAAGAGAAGCTAGATCATCCCCTGGACAAAACTTGGCATCGGATTTATCTGATTCATCCATTGATTCTGAAAAAGAAGACGATATGGCAAATCCCGAAAGAACATTGCGAAAATTGGCTGCACCGGATGTGAATCAACAACCCCTTTGTATTCACTATCCCGAACTAGCTGTTGAATTCGAGTTGAAATCTGGGTTGATACATCTGCTACCCACCTTTCATGGTCTTGAGAATGAAGATCCTCACAAACATTTGAAAGAGTTTCATATAGTGTGTTCTAGTATGAGGCCGCAAGGAATAACCGACGATCAAATCAAGTTACGTGCTTTTCCATTCTCTTTAAGTACTAAAGCTAAAGATTAGTTGTTTTATTTGCCTCCAGGTTCTATAACCACTTGGACAGATATGGTGAGGCTCTTCTTAGACAAATTTTTCCTCGCGTCTAGAGCTGCTGGTATAAGAAGAGAGATTTGTGGTATCAAACAGAGGGACACCGAGACTCTTCATGAGTATTGGGAGAGGTTCAAGCAACTTTGTGCAAGCTGTCCACAACATGGGATATCTGAACAACTTCTCATCCAATACTTCTATGAAGGCCTGCTCCGATGGAGAGGAAGATGATGGATGCTGCTAGTGGAGGCGCCATAGTGAATAAAACCCCTGGTCAAGCTAGGGAATTGATCTCCATTATGGCTGCTAATTCGCAACAATTTGGGTATAGGCATGATACATCTTCAAGGAGGGTAAATGAGGTAAGTGTTTCTAACCTTGAACATCAAATTTCTAACCTAACCTCCCTTATGCAGTAGATAGCTCTTGGAAATACACAGCAGGTGAAGGCTTGTGGAATTTATGCTGCTCCTAATCATCCCACCGACATGTGTCCCTCACTGCAAGATGACAATCATGAGCATGCCAATGCTGTAGAGGATTCCCAGGATAGCACAAAGGAAATATGATCCCTACTCGAATACT
>JBBMOL010002918.1:0-19995 GCA_037954665.1 Laguncularia racemosa
CTTAACCCCAAAAAGTTCTAACTTATTTTAACTGTCTTCAATCTAACCCATTCATTCACAGCCTTTATCTTTTTAAGATCTATAGATAAACCTTTTACTGATCACATGGCCTAAGAAGGTTCCCTGATTAAACAGAACTTACATTTCTTGAATTTTGTGTATAGCTTCTCTATCTACAATCTATTCAACACCATCCTCAACTACTGCTCTTGGTCCTCATCACTCCTAGAGTATATTAGCATGTCATCTATAAACATGATGATCAATTTATCTAAATACTCCCTAAATATCCAGTTCAACAAGTCCATGAATGTCGTCGGTGCATTTGTGAGTCTAAATGGTATTACTTGGAACTAATAATGCCTGTATTGAGTCTCGAATCTAGTCTTTCTGAATATCCTCCTCTTTAATTCTCAATTAATGCTACTTGAATCTCAAGTTAATTTTTAAGAAGACTTGAGCCCTTTGTAACTGATCAAATAAATCATTTATTCTCAAGAGGGGGTATTTATTCTAATGGGTGACCCAATAACTGCAAACTACTATCCTTTTTCTCAAAAACAACATGGCACACCCCAAGGCAAGACACTAGTCTGATAAACTTCTTATTAAAAAATTATTGTAATTGCCTTTAGTTCTATCAATTTGGTAGGTGCCATATCGTATAAGGTTTTGGATAAACGAGCCATGCCAAGTACAACATCTATACCAAACTCAATCTCTTTGCTAGGGGCAAGCTTGGTAGATCTTTAGGGAATACATCTATAAATTTCCTCCTACACATACTTGCTCAATTCTCACTCCTTCATCAGATCTAACCATCACTAAAGCTATCATGCTCTTGCCCACAATTTTAACATAGGCAATCCCATTGGTTTATGTACTTCTAGCTTGAAATAAAAAGATTCTCCTTCTAGTGTATTGAAATGGATTGTCATATTATGATAATCAATGGTTTGCATGGTGTCTAAACAACCAATCCATTCCTAGTATCCTATAGGCTGAGGTTTACCAACATAGTTCACAACCTAGTTTCTCATTGCCTATGTTAGTTATACATTCCACCCTCCTGTATTTAGGCAATCAAACCATCTAGCAACCGCTCTATTTTTAGGAGAAATAGAAGGTAAAGGGAATTGATTTCTTTGTGCGGGTCTTACTATATAATAGGAATCAAAATCCAACAAAACCTATCATTAGGGCAAGAGCCAAAGGATTTCAAATCTTGGCGATGAAGGCCCATTTTGAGCACATTGACCCCATAATTATTTGTTTACTATTCTCTTTCTCTTATTCATGTATTGATATTCCAACAGGCATACTTATCATGCTTTACTGGGCGATAGACAAACTCATTAAAGACTCAACTTGTGGGTTATCCATAGACTAACCTAAAACAACGATGAGCTGGGCCGACGAATCTTATGGAAGAGCTGGCATGATGAAGACTATTTTTATTTGTAATTATTTCTTTGGTGGTGGCATAAACTTCCCTAAGAAATTTAACTTCACCTCATACTCATCCACCGATCTTTTTCCCTAGTAGCAATTACAATAGTTGCCTTCATTTTGTCCCATATGCTACTCAGGAAGTATTGTTCATAAAGCATCTCTTTAAACCTTTCCAAGGTGATGAGTCTGACTGTTAATCTTGACACACTTGACCACCATTCTAAAGCCAAGCCTTTTAGTAGATATACAACATAGTTAACTTTGAGTGCTACAATTGTCTCTTTAACTCATCAATCCACTACTCAACATCTAGTAGGTAATCCACCTTGGGCCTAAACCTCTTGACCTTCCTAATAAATTCGTTTAGACTAATTGACCTAGCCTACTTATCTCCAATCTCTCCATTGTTTGTCGTTGCTTGCTATTTAGCATTTTTTAGTTCCTATATCTACTATTGTTGTTGTGCCACCACTCCTACTAAGGTATTAATTGCCTCTAGCAACTATGTAGTATTAACATTATTCACTCCTAGCCTATGCTGAGGCGATCTAGGTGGCATTGGTTATCGAGGCATCACCTCCACACCTAATGTTAAACCTAGTCCTAAAATTGTTCTAAGCATTATATAAAAGGTAAAATAGGAATTGTCTTAAGCTATCACACTTCTATCAATAAGATGGTAAGTATAACTAAAAGGAAAATATATATCTACAATCATCAATTCCATTTACTATCCATTCTCATCATGTCTCACCATCTTATAGATTTTATTCCTAGGTAATTTATCAACCAATAAACCTAGGCTTTGATACCACTTAAGCTATAATGCTCTGAAACCTTAAGCGAGTACAACCGACTAGTGTCTTCACTAAGTGAAGACATGCAAAGGTTCATAATCTACCCAATTCCACAATCAATATTCAAATAACCATGTCAATCAATTAAGAATTCTTCATATATAAGAGTAGGTAGTTTTATGCATCCTACTCGCTCTCCATATAATGAAATCAGTAAATAATAATTGTCCACAAGAATCAACCATATTTAATCTCTTACAATCATGCCACTGCGTAAGCATATTAAACTCTATTACAATTCAAGTCTTAAATGTAACACCACTAGACAATTATTCTAAATACACATACATAAATGCTAGGCCTCCTATTAGCCACCAATCATTCTTCATCATGATATACATACCTACATTCTCATCTAACTCTTGGTTTAGGTTCGCTAATAGCTCATCATACCCTATGATTTCCCTTGAAATACCTGCAACTAAAAAATATGGTCCTACAAGGGGTAAGCTAATGCCTAATATAATGTATACCAATAATCACACACATATGCTATGCCATAAATACCAACACAAACACATGTAATAGGATATCAAAACACAATTTGTTATCTTTCATATCTTTTATTCCAACACACAATTCTCATCATTATAATTACCTACTCACCTTATACACGTTATATATATATATATATATATATATGACAAAGGATACTCCCCTTTGTTCATGAGTCTAATTCCATAATAATTATACATATATAACTATGGGCACTCCTACTATTATCAATGAGTCTATACCATTACATAAATTATACATATACAATAGTGGATGCTTCCCACTATTCAAGAGTCCATAAGTCTACCATACATATATTATACATATACAATAGTAGATATTTCTCACTGTCTATAAGTCCATAAGCCCATATTAACCCTAAATCTACTACGATCATTTCTATATACAACTCTACTAGGGACAACATCACATATCATATCATTGGGTTGCTACCTTGCAAACACTAACATTCTTAGTTCCTTAGCTAAGCTAAACACAATCACACAAATAATCCATTTTAATTACAATATCGGTTTAATTTAACATTTCTAACCTAACATGCATAAACAACAAAAAAGTGTACACATACCTAATAAGTAGTAATGATTCCTCCACAATCCTATAATCTCTTAGTCCTTAAACCGATTCAAATCTAAAATTACATACTCTTAGAATCTCAAGTGAACAAGTTACAATGGAATAGTGAGCGTCCCAAAACAACCACAGCCGTATGAGTGGCTATATAGAGGAATACGGGAGAGAACATGGTCGTGTTAATGGTCATATACCTTTCTATGTAAAATTGTTATTTTAGTATGCTTGCTACACAATCATGTATTTAGTTGTGTACTTCAATATGGTAAGAATACACAGTCGTGCATAGTGGTCGTACACCTTTTTGTAAATTTTCACAATTTGACATGCCCAAGTACACAAGCATGTCTAGTAACCATATACCTTTCTATACACATTTATGTTTCAACACAAGCATGTACTTGATTATGTATTCCACTATTTCATTGCAAATACCTTTTTCCTCTTTCCAATTGTTGCCCCAACCTAGTTTTTGTGAATCTAAGTCTAATTTATTATTTAACTTGTTAATCTTAATACATTACATAGAGTTTTGCACTTACTTGTTTCAAATTGTGATTGGAATCTTCAAATCACCTATCACTATGCCGTTCTGTCTTACTCTTGTCCTAAATTCTCACAACATATTATTAAATTTACATAAACCTATGAATCTATAATCCAATGCATAAATCTTAGTGATTGAAACACTTAACTAGCAAAAGGGGTTGATCTTGCTACTTTTTATTAGGTCGCCTTGTGAGTCTCTAAGAAGGTTTTTGTGATTGCAACTATGCAAATGAGAAAAGGGGAGCATTGGGTCAAACAAGGCTTAAACAACTTGACCTTGAAATGACCAAATGCCCCTACCTCTTTAGGCTATTTACAAACTTAACCTTAGGTTTAATTTTAATAACTATTAAATAAACATAAATACAAGAACATAAATTTGAAGTAATATCACTCCATTAGAGTTGAAGTTGAAGTAGTTGATAGAACCTCAACAAGAAATACAAGTGAAACAAAATGCATCTTACAGTGCTAATTGGAATTAGAGTAAATTTCTAACTCCACCACCTTTGAGGAGACAAGCACAAGCACAATGCAAAAAAAGTTATTATGAACCTTATTGTTTTGTAAGTTGAATGGTGTCTCAAAAGCCCTATAGACATTCTCCTTATATACATAATGATTTTCTAATTGTTTAATGGATATATGGGTTAATGATATAATACAAAAAAAATAAAAATAAAAGGTTGGTTATGTGCTTTGGTGACCATTTAAGCTAACCTCGATAGGTCAAGATGATAAAGGATAAATGGACTTTATCTAATCTTATTTGAATCACATCTCATTGAGGGTTAAGGTGTAATGCCCTAGAACCTATGACGTCACAACCCGCTATGTGTAATTACTAAATAATAACACATTAAGGCTCTTAACCTATTTAGAATCGCAATGTCTATATATCTCCATAGTATAAAATAAATTATCAAATTTCTTAGATGTCACAAATATGTATCTCCTCTTTATTATCAATAAAACAAATTCTAAAATCTTCTAGATAATCTAAAATCAAATTTAACTTACTCAAAAGTATCACATAACAACCTAATTTATTATTGTCTTGATACTCTAGTGTTAAACCCACTCCCAATATCGAATATACCAAAAAAGATTCCCAAATGTGAATACCACACATACTTGCACGACACCATAACAAACAACAATATCCACATACATAAATGCAATAGTCTACACATCAAGTCATCAATTTATTTATCTTTAATTAATCAACATATAACCCTAGAGGTACTTATGACCCTAAATACATACAGTTTTTTACATATATATAACCCAAAATTTGGAACTGCCACTGCGAGTCCCATCTAACCTTAATCTACCCTAATCATTTTGATACATGGCTTTACTAGGGATAACACAAAAATTTGATATTGAGGTGCCCCTTATGGATTTTCCACTAGGGGCCCTTAGGTCGAGCCAAGCACTAGAAAACATACACAATTAATTCATAAAACCCTTTTTAAAATCGTTAAACCACATACAATTCATTAAACAACTACCTAGCAAACACAACCAACAAAACAAGGTAAACTTTTTACTTAGAAAGCATTCTCACTATAGTCTCTTATGTTTATAAGAAAGGGTGTACACCTATTCAAGTATAAAGAACTAAATTTATTTTATATTCTACAATTAATCTAAGTTTACAAATTTGGGTGAATTTTAAAATCGTAATTAAAAAATCCCCTTCCCCGATGTCTAATTGTTTTTAATTCAAATTTAAAATTTGAAATATAATGAAATAGAATCAAATGGGAGGTGTTTTTTAGACACATACATTCATGAAGAGATCATCTAGAGAAACTTGGGCTATAGCATGGTTGTGCAAATTTGGTATGTATCTCTCTATGAAAATTACCATTTCAACATCCCCAAAGTACACATTTGTGTAATTGGCCATATACTTTAAACCACAGTTGGGAACACCGTCGTATAGGGTAGATTTTGTACCTTTTATGAATTTAAATCCTTGACACACTCAAGTACACAAGCATGTCTACCGACCATTTATCTCTCTATGCATACTCGTGTTTTGACACGAGCAAGTGCATGGGCATGTATCTAACCATATACTAACCATTCATTGCGAAAACCCTTTTTCTCTTCTCCAATTTGTCCTTAACCCTAATTCTATGTTTTAAGTCTAATTAATCACTTAATCTATGAATTCTAATGCACTATATAGAATTCGTACATTTACTATTTCAATTTTTGATCTGAATCTCAATTTGCTTGATTCCACATCCTTTTACCTAGTTCATGTTCCGTACTCTATCATATAATTTACTAATTAAACTTTAGATCTATGAATCCATCATTAGAAATAAACACCTTGATTATTAAAATCCTTACCATTTGAAAAAGGGTTGATCTTGGAGTGTTCACTAAGTTTCCTTGTGAGTCTCTAAGAGGGCCTTTTGTTTGTTCTTAGGTTGAAACTATTAAATCGAGGGAAAAGAGAGAGGCACAAGGTTGAGCAACTTACATATCTTGATTATGAAAAGACCAATTTACCCCCATTTATTTCATCTATTTACTTATTTAACCTTAATCTTATCTTATATTAATTATTTAATAAATATAATTATATATATATGAAAAACCAGTATTTACATTCTCTCTCCCTTATAAAAATTTCATTGTCACGCCCCAAAGGGGGCTTGAAAGTTTCCACTAAAAGTTACTATGTCACGTGTGCACCCGTTACGTGATAACCATCTTACGAGTCAGAGATCTTAAGACTCTAAATAATTGATTACATCGATGACTAATCATATTACATATAATCATACAATGAAAATATAACTATAGATTCCATGTCCTATGATCAACTAAGATCGTAGAGAGTCAGAATCCCTTACCAACCAGTAAAATGGAATAAAAACCCTAATTCTCACTAATTCAATTTTACATCAAGGCCCTAAAATAGCATTCATCTAAATAGTCTACCATTTACAATTCTTACTTTATCGTCCTTAGCTTCCAAAAACTCTCGACTCACATCTTATCCCCTCCTAAGCTTTATAATTTTTACCTACAAAATAGTCTGTGGAGGGGTGAGCACAATATGACTCAGTAAATGGGAGTGCAATACTTTCCATGCTACACACACACAAGAAATTTCAAATCAAGGTATCAAATCATATGTTATACATGAACAACCATATGAATGTAGCATCTCAAGCAGTCTTCCGGTAATTGATGTGAAGTTTAGGGTTTACGCCCCCCTTAACCTTAGGTTAGGGATTCCAAAGCCACCATTAGTGCCCATGTCTCATTACCTAGTTTAATTATCTTATCACTTTGATATTTATAATATCTTTACTTTAATACCGAATGCTCTTGTCTCTTTGCATAGTCGGAGCAACACCCTCAAAGACCGACTAGACTTGAAACGCTAAGGCGCAACAATGCCCTAGTCACTTAATTCGCACTTAGCAGAACAATAATCCTCTAATTGCTTCTGGCGAGCCCTGTAGCAGTGATGGCCTTCAATTTCAAGTAATGTCCTATGTAATGCATGTCTAGTTTTATTTGAGTCCCAATCTTTTAACTAATTTAGTTTAAGATGATAAAACAATATAAAATCATAGGTCAATCCACGTTCAAGGAAATCAAGTAAAATAACATATGATAACTATCGAGCATTTAAGAGTACAATTCCAAGGACAAACATAAGAACCCAGTAAAATCCCACAAGCAAAACCGTTACACCATATATTCACATTTACCACAACAAGAGATTATGCATTTCACATCACAGATAGAGTAAGGAAGGCTAGACCAATCAGATAGAAACTGTAAAACCCTAGAAAAGTAGGCCATTTCTAATAATAAAAAATTTAAATTTGGATAATTGTTTAAGATCTCACTAAATTAAAATATGGTACCCCAAATTTTTTCAAATGATTGTGGATCCTAACTATACTTTAGACATCAAATATTATTAGCTACATAAAGTAGTCTTTAAACTTTATGTAACAAGAATTTCTTTTAATCAATTTAAGATTCCTTTAGATATCTATAAACAATTAGTTTCTCCAAGGAATATTCTTAACCAACTTCCCAAGAAAGTCACCTTAAAGTTAACTTCTTAAAGGAGGATATTTCACTAAATTCTTAAGGAAGCTTACTTGAGCAACTTCTCAAGTAAGACATCAAAAGAAGTATAACTTCTCTAGGAAGTTATCATGATAAACTTGATGACAAAGAAGACCAAAACTTCTACCAGTTAGTACCAACTCCTAATACTTCCATTCAATCCTAGATCATGCTATTAGATGATAGGAAGATCCTTATCTGAACTAGGGTATCTTATGGAAAACAAAAACAAGTATGAATACCGATAGATTTGCCTAGAAATCAAAATCAAAGAACAAATATTTTAGCCTAAATTTCATCTAGGGTTCTTAAGGATTTTTGTAGGAAGGATTTCAAGAAAATCCTATTAGATAAGAAGCTACACTCAAAATTTAGCTCCAAATGAACTTGAGTAAAGACGATAAGCTAGAGGAGACTTGATATTATTTAAGTTCACCAAAACCAACTTAGTCAAATTAAAAGTCGACTTGAGTCAACTAACTATATCCGACTCACTAGTTTAAGTCTTCCATTCGACACCCTCGAGAAGACTTGAGTAGACTTAAAGCCTTAGAGCTAAGACTTGAGTTAACTTAGGGAAGACTTGGTAAACATGACACCAAGGATTTACATGATACTCATTTCTGATGGAATCAATGAGTTTACTTTAGCAAAAGTGCAATTGAAAACATCAACTATACTAATATCCACTAAACTCCCTATTTGAGAATTTAATCTTATTCCTAATATTTCACCTAGTAGACTAAACTCAAAATCTGTCAAATTTCATATGTAAGACCAGTACTTACCCCCACACATTCCTTGAATATTAGATTTAAAAACTCGAAATCAATTGACCAAAGTGTATCCCATTCAACTTAAGTCAACCTTCGATATGCAATTAGAACACTCACAAAGACATGCATTAACTTGAGTCTAATCTTTCCAAATCTATCCCATCTCATCATAATCATGAGGATTAATAACCTAAAACATAGATCAGCAAAAATAAACATAAATCAATAACAAACCCAATTGAAAAACCTAATCAAAATCGGAAGTCTCTTAAACCTTGCCTTAAAGCTTTCTAAGCGGTTAAGGTTGAAACCACTCCCAAATCTTAACCTATTTGAAGCAAATTTTTTCCTCATTCAATATTACATCTTTAATTACCCAGTAACACACAAAATAGGAGAAAATCAAGGCAAAACTCCACCGGCTACACTTCCTCTCCAAGACGCCACAAAGAGATCAAGTCAAACTTCTCCACTTACCTTATCTTGTCTTGTCTTGTCAAGATCCCATTCATTGCATCTGATCATATATCAATCCTACCCTATTTTATCTTGTCTAACCTAAGAAAAAGACACAAAATAATTTAAGGATGGACATATAAAAATCGGATCCCAATAAAATACACTAAACACATGATTTTTCCAGTTTTTTACCAGGGTTTACTTTTCTTAATCTATCTCATCCTATAGCTAATAGATCTTACCCAAATTTTAACCCATTATATCTTAGATATAACTTGATTACCCAGTAAAAGGGCTTGGCAAACTTCGAAGAGATGAGACCTCAGAAAAATAAATAAAAGCCCTTTTTTTCACGTGATCCAACTTGACAACAACCAATTCACTCCATATTTGGAACCATCTTACCTAATACTAACCTAATAAAAATTAGCCCAAAATTTTCCACGACCAAGATAAGGAGTTTAACCAAAACTAAAAAAAAAAGAATCAGCTCAAGAAACCTCCTAGAAGGTGCCGAAATCGTCCACATCCTTCTGGTACCTTTAAGTCCACCTGATTATGCCACCGCAACCTTATCTTATCTTATCTTTTGCCATTTAATTCCCTATCTTATCCTATGAGACTTTTGGGCCCAATTATTACTCTAAAACCTACCCAATCCTACCCCCTAAGGTGTGCGAAATGAGAACTAAAAATTAATTGCAAAACACCAAACTAACTTACAAAAACAGTAAAAAGCAAATTTACCCCCACCTTTCACCCCGCCAATTGCTGCCCAATTGCTCTGAAAATTTCCACCAAATTTCAACCAAACACACCTAATATTCCTCTAAGAAGTTAGAAAATTTCATCCATAGTTAACTTCATTTACATCTCCAAACCGATAAGAGCTTTAGAACCCCCAACGCCATGCATTAAGGTAAGAACTTCCAAGGAGATTGAGTTATCTTTAACTCTCTTAAGGAAGCTACTAATCATACCTATTTTCTAAATTATAAGACATCTAATTTAGGTATTAAAAGGGGTGTCCATTAGATTAAGGTATCCCCACTAACCTAAGTTTCTTTCATAGCATACTCTTCATCTACGTACTCTAATATCACTTATTTTTATAGAATTTTGTAGGTTCCAATTGTGATTCCACTTCAAGCAAACCTTATCTTTGTAAGACTAGTCTATTTCTATTTCATTTAGAGTATTTGTGAGTGTTTAGATATATTTTGAACCCCTAATAAATAAAAAATTTCAAAGAAAGGATATTAAGACTTTAATTTCGAATCTTGAAGGCTTACGTTTCATCTATAACTATTTTTGACCTATTAAACATCCATGAACATTTTTTGGGGACTTCATGGACATATTCTTCACATATTTTGTAACAACTTTTTGAGAACTTTGGCTGAATGCCTTTCAAAAATTCATGTTCAAGTATATATTTTCATTGGGAGGATATCTTTCCAAGCAATATATCTTACAAACTAAGAAAATAAAATCTTCCTACTAAAATATACAATACAAAATATACATGCCATATTTACAAACTAAGTCACAAACAAATATCTAAGTATTCACGGCCGTTTTTACACGTCCATGTTTTCTACCCGTGTATCAGCCGTGTATGCTTCTGGTAGTCCTGACACAATACAGGGCCCATCCCTTCTGCCGTGTATCCGGCCATGTATGTTTCGGGGAAGTACCTAACACAACACACGGTCGTGCCTTCTGTTCATGTACCCGGCCGTGTATGTTTCTGGGAGGTTCTAAACAAACACCGGCCGTGCCTTCTGACGTGTATCCAGCGTGTATGTTTCTGTGTTTCCCAGCCCTTCTTGATTGATATTTCCCCTCAAATTGATTGGACTGATCAGAAGCATCAATTTGCCAACAAGAAACTGATGACGCTGCGGAAAGACCCTTAGTAAATATATCAGCCGTTTGAAGATCGAGATATATGCGGAAGAGAAATAACACCATTATCAAGCTTCTCGAATAGAATGACAGTCCACTTAAAATTATTTTTTCATACGCTCATGAAAAATTAGGATTAGCAGTAATCTGAACAGCACTAGTATTATCGACATGAAGAGAGGTAGACCCAAGTTGAGGAAAACCAACCACCAACAAAACCTCGAACCAAATAATCTCAGAGCAAGCGGGAGACATAGCATGATATTAGGACTCATTTGAAGACTTAAAAAACACGATCTTTTTTTCTTACTCTTCCAAGAAATTAAAGAGTTACCAAGAAACATCCTACCAGTAATAGAGCAAACGTGTATCAGAACAACCAGGCCAATCAGCATCACTATATGTGGTTAAGTGAATGGGAGACTCTGTAGAAAAGAAAAAACCCCCGAGAGATGTCCCTTTTTTAAATACCGAACAATACGGCGAATCTGCAAATGAAGATGTGTAGTGCCTGCATAAATTGACTAACTTGTTGTACAGCAAATGAAATTCAAGACGTGTAATATAAGATAATTAAGACTTCCAACAAGTTGTCGATATAGTGATGGATTAGATAGAAAGTCACCATCATGTCTTGATATTTTAACATCATTTCCCAAAGAATTTATCGACAGAACTTCCCTCTTGGAGACCAGCTAAAGCAATAAGTTCCTCAGATATTTATGTTGATGAAGAAAAATACCCGCAGAAGAAGAATGAACCTCAAGACCTAAGAAATAAGTTAACGAGCCCAAATCCTTCATATGAAACGAACCTTGAAGGCGTTCTTGTAATTGAGACATTAATTGAGTATCAGCCCTGTGATAACAATATCATCAAATAGACTAACAACAAGACAACCCCCCTTGTCAGTCTTGCACAGGAATAATGAAGAATCATATGACTTTGAATAAAAGAGAAGTAAGAAGAGTATTACAAAAATTTCTAAAACCCAGGCCCGTGGAGCTTGTTTCAAACCGTAAAAGAGACCGTTTGAGCTTACAAACTCATGTGAGGGTGTGGAATAATCCTGGATGAGGAGTATATAGATATCTTCCTTGAGGTCTCCATGCAAAAATGCATTCTTAACACCAAAACTGTCGTAAGAACCATCCTTCAGATGCAGCAATAGATAGAATAAGCTGGACAGTTGTCATCTTAGCCACAGGTGCAAAGGTCTTTCATAATCAATGCCATTTTCCCTGTCGTTTCCCAAGAGCTACTAACCTTGCTTATATCTGTTGGGGGAAACCCATCAGATCGAATTTTAAAGAGAATAAACCCATTTAAAACCCAATGGGTTTAACACCAGCGGACAGGAAACAATATCCTAAGTGTGATTATCTTGAAGTGCTTGAAGTTCCTCTTGCATGGCTTTTATCCAGCAAGGCTGTTTAGCAGCATGAGAATAAGAGGTAGGAATGGTATTTATTAGTTACAATTGCAGAATAGCCATATCTATCTGGAGGACGAGTTTTGGTGAGTTGATCGTCGAAGAATCATTGAAGCTTTTCAGGAGCAGGGTCGGAAAGGTTAAATCCAGGCTTGAACTGTTTATCAAAATAAGGTTATAAAAGTGAGCAAGCACAACAGTATCAGATGTCGAAAAATGTTGTTGAAATTGGGTATTCATGTTCAAAGAAAATCACATCCGAGAGATATTTCCATCTATTATTAATCGAATCATAACACACAAAACCTTTATGATTATGATTGTAACCCATTTAAAACCACATCGAACAGATGGGCTAACAATTATGACATTCATGGGTAGGTAAATGAACGAAACAAACACATCCAAAAGTATGTAAATATGATAATTAGGATGTTTACCCCAAAAAAAATCATTGATAGGGAGAAATCAAACTTCAATGTTAAGATGGTAAGCCCAAATTTAAACAGATAAACGGCAGTAGATAAAGCTTTAGTCCAAAACTTAGCTGGAACAGAAAATTCTAACAACAATGTGCGCACCACATCTAACAAATGTCAATTTTTCTGTTCGGCAACTCCATTCTGCTGGGTGTTAAGGACATGAGCGTTGTGAAAAAAATACCTTTGGTATGAAGAAATGCTTGAAACTCATGAGAATATATTCCCCACCATTATAAAACCGTAAGATTTTAATACAAGTGGAAAACGAAGTCTCAATATAGTCACAAAGGTTTTAAACACAGTAAACAGTCTGCTTTGGAATGCAAAAAATAAATCCATGTAAATCGACTGTAATCGTCAATAAATGTCACAAATATTTATACTGATCTGTGAAATAATTGGTGCAATTTCCCCCAAAAATCACTATGAATAATGTCAAAACATTTATTGGCACGACTCCCCCAAAAAAGGAAAAGGCAATGTCTTACTTTTTCCCAGTTTACAAGAAAACAATCAACTAAAAAATTCTTATTTTATGGAGCCGAGGACACCTCTTTGCACAAATGATTCAAAATAACAAATTTTTTGGATGACCTAAGCGTCATGCCCGATGTAGCCCTTTTTGTCAACAACTGAAGAAGTAATGATAAAGTCCGATGAACGTAAATTGTAATGGAAATAACCTGCCCACTTTAAGCCCCTTGCTATCACCTTTCCCCCCCACTTGATCCTGCACAGTACAACCATCAAGAGAAAAGTGGACATCACAGTTATTAAACCACCATTTACCCAACAAAAAAGTAAGTTTGTAGATAATTTAGGAGAAACCAAGACATGTCGAAAGGAGGAGTAATTTTCCACAAATGTCGTAATAGGGTTTTTATTTCCATCAGCAACCTGAATGTGTGAGTACCAGTATATGGATGTTGTTATGCAAATAATCAGATGTGCCAGTCATATGATTTGTGGTTTCCCGGAATCACAAACCAAGGAACAGAATTTTGTAGTCTTACTTTCCCTTTAAGACCAAAAGGGAGAGAAGGCAGAGAGGATCATCTTTGAAACCCTATCTAGTGTGAGAACAGATTGCTTGTTGCTAGCAATTGTGGATGTCGAACCAGGATTGCAAGAGTCGGATACCGCAACATGAAAAGCTTGTGGCCTTCTGTTTTGAGGCCTTGTAGGGGCACTCCTTAATTTTATGTCCTTTTCGCTTACAATAATTAACAGAACTTCTTACTACAATGCCAGGCAATATAACCAAATTCTTTGCAGCTGTAACACTGCATTATTCCCTTTCCCCGGGTTGAGCAGCATATGCAATATTAACTATTCAGATGATCCACAGTTGCACCAATAGCAGCTTGTGTCGCAATCTTTGTTCCTCACACAGCAATTCCCAAAACATACATCCAAACAAGGCACTTTGATCTCTATTCAGAACCCAGCCCCAAGATTTCAAATTCAGGTCTAAGCTTATCAAAAACTGATCACGAGTCTCACTTCATGAACAGCCCGAAGACTAGTCAAAACTCTCCTTTGATACCTTAGCATAGATATTACCAAATATTCGCTCCATAAATTAAGGAATCCGATAATTTGTTTCAATTGAGAGATTACCTTGACTATAATTACTCATATCAAGTTCCAATTGGAAACGTCTTGCTGTAAATTTTTTTGATTGTAGACGCGCTTAAGTATTCCCACATTTCTTTTGCTGTGCCAAAGGATTGTAAGTTGTTCACCATGTGAGCCTCAATGACCCAAAATCAAGAAACAATCCATGCATCTTTTGCCTCCCATTGACCACGATCTTTTGACTCTGTAGGAGCTAGAGAAGACCAGTCAATATGACCCAAAGCTCATTTCCCCTTTTAAAAACATCTTTAACTGAAATTCCCATGCAGCATAATTCTTTCCATAAATCTAATAGCTAAAATCTCATGTGTTTTCTCAGAAGACATTCTAACCGAATTGTCATCCAACTTGATTATCAAAAAAAAATTGTTGATTGGAATGAATCAACCTAAAGCCAAAAAAAAACCAAAAAACAAACCAGCAATTCCAAGACTAAAAAGAGAACTATGGATTCAGCGCAATATCAGTTGTGTGGCTTGATACCATAACACCTTTGAGAAACTTTAGCTGAATGCCTTTCATAATTCATGTTCAGTATATTATACATTGGAGGATATCTTTCCAAGCAACTATATCTTACAAACTAGGAAAAAAAATCTTCCTCTACCAAAATATACAATACAAAATATACATGCCATATTTACAAACTAAGTCAGAAATAAATAATCTAAAATATTCACGGCCGTATTACACGGCCGTTTCCTTCTAGCCGTGTGTCAGGCCGTGTATGCTTCCGGTAGCTACTTGACATAATACACGGTGTGCCTTCTGTCCGTATATCCGGCCGTGTTGTTTCTGGGAAGTACTGAAACAACACACGGCTGTGTCTTTGTCCGTGTATCCGGCCGTGTATGTTTCTAGGAGGTTCCCGACAAACACACGGCCGTGCCTTCTGACCGTGTAGTTTTGTGCTTCCAGACCTTCTTGATTGATAAATTTTAGACATATATTTAGACATATTCTTGGACATTTATGAACTTATTCTTGGACATGTTTATGGACATACTCATGGACATATACTTAGACATATATTTGTCATATCATGACATCATTTGAGAACAGGACTTATCGTGATAAGGACCTAAGCGTGGACTTTGAAAAACAGGTCGATTTATAAATGAAGGACTCTAAACATGGACTTGAGATCTTGAACTTAAAATGGTTTTAAAAACCCTATATAATTAAAAGATCCCGTAAATGACATTAAGACTTTAATAAGACTGGGGTTCATTTCGGGATATAGAATAGTATTTATAGTCGCAGTTATTCTTTATATATTTTCTCTTATTTCTAATTGTTTAGATTTTTCAGGAGATCCTCAATCTCTAGCAGAGGATTATTACAACCCTCAAGTCTACCCCAAGTGAGGGAGTTTAGATGATCTTTTTATTAGCTTACTGCTTGCTAATTATGTGATGTTTTGTTAGTAGCTATTGTTTGTCTGGAATGACTGATTGCCTTGCATGCTCTCACCCGTGTGGTCACCACATTAAACTAGTAAATTTAAATTCTTGGCCAAAATAACTAAATTACTTGTCATATTCTGTGATTCAACTGGTACACAAAAAGAATGGAAGAGTGTTAAACCTTTACTAAAAAATTTTAAAGATGTTAAAGCTTTTTTAAAAAATTTCAAGTCATTTTGAAAATTTTCAAACCTTCTAAAGTATTTTTTGTGAAGGTTGTATAAAAAATCCAAGATGTGCTCTTATAAGTTGCCGTTTATAAAACCTCGATGTTGCCGATGGTAATTTTATCAAAATTGATTTTGTTGAAAGCAAAGCGGTTGGAACAGCTCTTGTTTACGGCCTGTAAGGCATTGTTATCAGTTTGATTGTAGGTTGATGCCCTAATGAGGGATCACCTGATTTGGCCCTGGAGTCCTTATTGTTTGATTGAGGGTAAATGGCTCGGTGTGGAATTCCCCAAGACTGGCCTTAGGGCATTTTTGTTCTCACCGACAGGTAAGCGTCGAGTTTTTTTGGGGTACCGTGCCCTCAAACAACCTCCCGGGTAAGGTGAGGTGCTAAAATGCGGGTAAGTACGGAAGTCAAACGATGTATAGACGACGCAAATCTATGCCTTTTAGGGTTTCCCAAAACCCCCATGAAAGTGTTGCTTGCATTCATTTCATAGTAGATAGATTTCATGATGTGCTAATTAATGCCTGAAACCGGGCTTGAATGGTAGTAGTGATGGATGATTCACCGAGCCATAGTTTGCTCACCCCTTAAGAGTTTATCTTGAAGGGTACTCTAAAGCAGGGAAATAAGCTAGGATCAAGTGATCAATGTTCCAGACTTTGAACTTGATGGATAGTTGAAGAACTAGAAGATAGTTGAAATTTTAGGATAAGTGAATAAGAATTTATAAAGCTATTTGTTTTTGAAACGTTTTCCCCTTTCCAACACTTTTTTTTTTTCAAATAGTGTTTGTAAGTTTTGAGATCACTTGGTTTTACTATTTGGTAGGCGATACTGATTCTTTGTGATTCTGGAGAATTGTAATAATTGGTTTCCGTAGTTATTTTCATAATAACTAATTATATGTACTATCAATTATTGTGAGAAATGATATATAAAATTAGAGTCTTGCAACCTTGACTTGCAAGACGATTTTCATATTTTCGGGAGCACACGTGATTATGACAACTTTTAGGAAATTCTACTAAGTCCCCTATAGGGTCTTACAGGCTTAGTATCAAAGCTATAGGTTTGTCAAAGATTGGAGAAACCTACCAAATGGTGAGATTGGGTAGAACCTAGGTAGATAGTTAGATACATGAATTAAAAGATTTAGACCCTAGAAGTATATTATATGTATATGTATTACAGCAATAGGTAGGGATTAAGTGGTCATCTAAATGTGTCATACAATTCTTAATTCTTATAAGTATGATCTTTTCATAAGTATAATCAAATAAAATTTATTTTCTAAGAATAGAGATTTTTATTATCATATCAATTATGATTAGTAGGTAAAATACTGAATAATCATGGAGGAACTTAGATTAATGAGCCTTAAATTGTATTTGAGGCTAAAGTGACAATAAGGTAAAGAAATGATCCTTGAATCTATTAAAAGATGTGCATGGATTTATGATGAGAAGCTTGTGATTTAAAAGGAAGTTGTTTTTAAGAATAATATTGCTTGATGATAGGAGAACACTATGATGATATATTCTTGTATGAGGAGATATTATGAATGAATTTAAAGGTTTATTGCGAGTGTACATGACATGATCATTATCAATATTTTATTCAGTTTTGGGTCTTTTTGAAAAAGTTTTGAGGATACTAGAATCAGTAAGGATAAATGATTTAGAAGAAATGGAAAATTTGCTGGCTCAAATCTAGATGTTATTTGAAGATTATAGAATTTCCCATTAATGAAGTGTAAGGAAATCAGTGCGATTTTTGGAAAAATAGCCATGATTCAACCCACTACTTATGAATGGTTTAAAAAGGAGTAATTTGTGAAGACTGTTTTCAAGTTATACCTCAATTATAAGGGATGATAAGATGAAATACTGTTTTACCAAGATGATGAATGTTAAAACTTGAACACAATAACCCACTGGTGATGAATGAGCAAGAAAGTACTTTAAGGATGATAGAACCATAAAAATGGTGCTTCCTGACTTTATTAAGTCAAATAGATACTTTGAAGGAAAGATAGATGATCCAGTTGAGATGGAGGATTAGATAATCAAATTGAGAGATCATTTGAGGCTTTTGAGATTCTAGAATGCTTAAGGTAAATTTATGGAACCTTTACGCTACAAAAGGATGCAAGAATTGGTAGGAATCTAAGAAGAGCACAGTGGCTCAACCCCTTTACTTAGGAAGGATTTAGAAGGGAATTTTTTAAAGGAATACATCCCAAATAGTCTACGGAAAAAGCTTTGTAAAGATTTATTTGAAATAGAAAGAGGGAATAAAAGTATTAGTGAATAGAAGTGAGCTTTGGAGTTATTTCATTTTGTTTCTACAAAGATAAGAAATAAGGGAAGACTTGTGTATATAAATCTTCATGAACGAGTGTTGTAATGCTTCAAAAGAAAGAAAGCTACAATGTGTTGTAATCGTGGGAAGTATGGACATGACAAGGCCACTTGCTACCAGAAGAAAAGCTATTCAAAGTTTAAACTGGAAATCCATACTTTAGGCTAAGCTAATATATGGATTGTTGTTTAAATTTTAGAATGATACAAGGACATATTAAGTACATATTAATTTTCGAGGACAAAACTTCTTTGAAGGGGGAAGGGTGTAAATCCTAGAAAAGTAGGCCATTTCTAATAAAAAAATTAAAATTTGGATATTTGTTTAAGATCTCACTAAAGTAGAATATGGTACACCAAATTTTTTCAAAAGATAGTGGTTCCTATCTATACTTTAAACATCAAATTTATTTGCTAAATAAAGCTAGTTTTTTTTAAAATTTATGTAACAAGAATTTCTTTTAATCAATTTTAAAATTTCTTTAAATATCTATAAACAATTAGTTTCTCTAAGAAACTTTCCAACCAACTTCCCCAAAAAAGTCACCTTAAAGTTAACTTCTTAAAAGAGGATATTTCACTAAATTCTTAGCAAAGCTTTCTTGATCAATTCTTAAATAAGACATCAAAAGAAGTATGACTTCTCAAGGAAGTTATCTTGATAAACTTGATGACAAAGAAGACCAAAACTTCTACCAGTTAGTAACCCAAATCCTTATACTTCCATTCAATCCAAGATCGAGCTATTAGATGATAGGAAGATCCTTATCTGAACTAGGGTACTTATGGAAAATGAAACAAGTATGAATACTTATAGATTTGGCCTAGAAATCAAAATCAAAAATCAAGTATTTTAACCCAAATGTCATCTATGATTCTTAAGGATTCTCATAATAAGGATTTCTGGAAAATCCTATTAGATAAAAAGTTACATGCAGAATTTAGCTCCAAAAGAACCCGAGTAAGGATGAGGAGTAGAGGAGACTCGATAATATAAGTTGACCAAAAGTAAAATTAGTTTGAATTAAAAGTTAACTTAAGGGCAACTGACTCTATCCGACTCACTAGTTTACGTCTTCCATTCAACACCGTTGGGGAAAACTTGATTAGACTTTTAAAACCTTTTGAGCTAAGACTCGAGTTGCTTAGGGAAGACTTGGTAAAAAAAGACACCAAGGATTCACATGATAGTCTTTTTTGTGGGGCAAGAGTTTTGTTTACAAAGGTTAGTTGA
>JBBMOL010002919.1:0-19994 GCA_037954665.1 Laguncularia racemosa
CCCCGTGTATTCCCTTTTTTCTTTCTAAAAAGCTATTTTGTTCGTGCATTTTTTTTTTGTACCCGGGGTGGTGTAAATCCTTGACTTTGATCTAAATAGCAATATTTCCCAAAAATCACTTAATTAGCCCTTTTGGACTCCATTAAACCGTTTTAAAAAACCAAATAAAATTAAGTACCTTTTCCTTAGATTTCTAAAAATCAATAATAATTAACAAATTTTCATACATAAAGATTAAGTAAAAAGGGGCTCTATCTTAGTTTGGGATTGAAGAAAGTAAAGGGGAGTTAGTACTAACAGTAGAATTTTTGGTTTTCTTATAGAATTTAACTTTGATTTGTATGCTTAGTTACTAAGATTTATCCAGGGTTTAAGTTATTGAGTCTACTTGGTTTTGGGGGCGAGGCAACTTACATCGTTCTTAAAGCTTTTAAGTCAATTGGGGAAGTTTATTTGGTCAACTCGGCTTTTTGTATAGGTAGACCTAAGTTAACTTAGGTCTTTTCTTACTAAAAAATTTTTGACTCGAAATTTTCTTTTTTTTAGCAATTTGACTCAATCAATTTTTATCGGGTTACTAAGTAACAATAGTCCAAACCCTTTTTTTGACTATCTAAGGGGAAATTTTTTCTAAATTTAAGGATTAATTCATCTCGAAGGTTTTTGCAAGATGATATTTTTTATCAAGAGGTTGATTTGGGGGTTTTCCCTTGAGAACTTTGAAATTTTTTTCATCAAGTTTATTCGAGATGACTTTCTTAAGAAGTTAATTTTTATACTTCTTAGCTAAGTTTCTTTGAGTTTATTTGGAAGTTGAAAAAAGAAAATTTTCTTTAAAAATTTTAATTTTGAGGTAGCTTTCTTAGGGAATTAGTTAGAAAAGCTTTTTTGATAATTAATTTTTTACTTCTCTTAAAAGAAGAAAAAATGTATAAGAAATTTAAAGGATTTTAAAACTAAATGAAATTCTTGTTACATAAAGTTTGAGATTAATTTTTTGTATTTAAAATTTTTTATTTTTAAAAAATATAAAAATAACGTAATTATTTGAAAAAAAAAAAAATTGGGGACAAAATTTTATTTTTTTTTAATCTTCCCCCGTTACCTAATTAATTCAAACATAAAAAAATGTCCTAATTCTAGGGGGTTTCAAAAATTTGGGTTTTTGGGTTTTTTGAGGAAAACCTTCTACTTTTTTAAAATTTTTCCATCTCCAATTATGCAACAATAGTCAAAGGCTCTTTAAACATTGAAGTTTACTTAATACATTAAAGAAGAAGTTCCTAATGAGTGCCTAAAACCATATTAAGCACAGCAAAACTAATTTGAAAAACAATCAAACAATTCAATCAACTACTTCCAAATGGCATCAATTCTTAATTTTAAAACCAATTCTTCAAACGAGGATGGGTCAATCTTAATATCCAAATAGATTTTTTGATACCAAAAGATATTTGCCTAAAAGGGGCTTTAAGCACCTGAAATTTGGGAACAAATTAAACCTTAATGCATTTTTTCAAATCCACTCAAAACTTCAATAATTTGCGTGAACCCAAATGAGAGCAATGAAATCCGAATGCTTTAATTTGCAAAGTAAAAATCCACAAGGATAAAATCCTTCAAAAAACACTAAATACAAATGATGCCATGTTGAATTACCCCAAAAAACAGTAAGAAACTAATTCAAAGTCTACTTTCCCAACAAAGCAATCCTTGGTTCAAATGAAGCTAAATTGAAGGTTAAAATTTTAAGGGCTAAAACCAATCAATTGTAACAACAGAAATTGGTTACAAATGTAATCTAAATTCGATCAATAACCCAAACCAAATTTTAACCCTAGATACAACTTTCTAATGAGAAAAGGAAATTGCAACAAGGAAAATTTGATAATTACTCCCCAAACTACCTTGAAGCCACTTGCCACAACCTCAAATTGGGATTTGAAATTGATAAGAGCAATTTTTGGAATTAGACAACCCTAACCCCCCAACCACGTGAAGTGTGTCTATTCTAAAAAATTTTGCAAAGTCCCTCAAAACCTTACTTAAGCAAGTATTTATAGTTGCTCCCTTTAAAGTTAAAAGTCTACAAAATTACAACTATGCCACTTTTTAGGGGGGTTGGGGTTTATGCGGAATTCGGAATGCTTTTGAAACCAAATGATCGAAAACGGATTTGGATTCCTTCCCAAAAAAACCAAATCGTTAATAACAATCAAATGTCACAAATTTTTTAGGGTTTTCTGGATTTTGGTACTAACGAATAAAATCAAAGATATGGATAAAATTATTAATCTATAGATGCCAAGATTGATAAAATTAAAACTGATTTGCAATCAAATCAAGAATGATAGAGACCACGTTCTATAAATCAATCACTATGGTTAAAGAATTCCAAGAATTCAATAACATGCTCACCACAAATTCTAAAGAACTAAGAATTTGATAAGAACAACAAAATAAAGAGAAAAATCAATTCCCCCAAAATTTTACAAAATCTCCAAAGAAGATTCACACCGCTTAAAGTGTCTCTGTTTTACAACCAAAATAACATTCTCCCTCGAAAAACCCTAAGGACGCCTATTTATATCATCCTAAAAAATTTGTGCGAAACCATTCAAGGCTGGCAGCCTAATACATAGGCAGCACCCAAAGGCCGGCTCCAAGGCCGGCGGCCTTGAAGCTAACTCGGTCGGCTTTTATTTCAAGGTCGGCTTAAGGCTGGCCAAACTTCACCTTGGGTCCTCCCGACGCTTATGCCTCCTTTTTTGGACCCCGCACTGCCACCTAGAGCTCGGATTAACTTTGTTTTCTGGCACTCGTATTTTAGCTCTTGAATCGTATCATTCCCCCATGTTGAAAAAGATTCGACCTCGAATCGGTTGTCCATCCGCTAGGCCACATAAACAGACTCCCCCCCCCCCTTTTTCCCTTTGGGCTTCTTAAGGCAAATCAATCTTGTTTGTTGTATTTCATTGGACCCCCATAGGAAAAAAAGCTTGAAATTGTCTTGTCCTATTGTTGAATGGTATACCTTTGTGTATCCATCTATTTGGTTTCTGGGGGGTCATACAAACCAGGCCTTCCAAGGATAAAATTTTTAAACTTCCATGGGAGCTCCACACAATAATTTTTTTTAGATAATTTTACCAATAAGCAAGGGAAACCCCGGGGCCCCGGTTTTTTTTTCATGAACAGTCCCTTGGACTCAACTAATAAAAAGTGAAATAAGGTCTTGGATGCTGCTCCACCTATAAACCCAACTAGAAACCCAACTTGCTGAAGCAACTTAGTGCAACTCCCGTGTAAACCCACAACCCAAAAATCCTTCCTGCACCATGCCTTGGATATGAATTAAATTGGCTCCCCTGATTAGGAACAGCTTCATCCTGTTTAACCATTACCCAAGTCCCCTGTCCCGGGACCCCGCTATAATTCCCTTAAACTTCCTCTCTGCCTCAATACTCTGCGTTCTTCTTCCTCACTCTAAACTTTGTCCCCCTTGATGACCATAACCCTTTATTAAGACATGAAGCAATTTTCCAAGCCCTAAACTTTAAAAAAAACATTAAATATCCCTGCTCCTCTTTGTTGTGTTTGGTCAACAGCCTCACATGACTGCCTTCCCTTTCCTTTTCCTTTCTTCCCCCCTTTTCACCATCATTTGACTATGGGGGTTGAAAATAAATTCTAACCCCCGCCTTTTTTTAAACCCCATTTTGTGCTGATGCCCCCAAAAACCCACGGGCCCTAATTAATCACATCCTCAAGAGTCTAATAATGCGGAGTTCCACTAAATTGGAAATTTCCCCATCTTCAACCCATTAATGAAACGAGCTAGGGTTCATCGAGTTTCCCTAAATCACACCTTGCCATTAGTCTCAAACCCTTCACATACTCTTCTATGCTTCTCTTCCCTCTCTCAATTTATAATTTTACCCCCACCACAGACTAGCATATTCAGAAAATTTAAGACGCCATTTCCCCCCTTTTCATGCGCTCTTTCCCACCCAAACAGTCAACACCTTCTCAACCCGTGGAAACCCAGTTTAGATTCCTCTTTTACACTACTAGTGAAAGGTGGAATTTTCACTTGATGTTTTCAATCCCCTACGCCTGTCAACATTTTTTTTCCTCCCCCCTACTCCTTCCACTCTAGCATCAGATTCACCACTAGAGTGTCTCCTCCAAAAATTCCCCTGCCCACTAGGGGCTTCTTCTATCCTTAACCCCTTTCTCATAATAAACAAAGATTTTTCTGTTTTGGGATGAACTAAACCCATCACAACCTCACCCCCATTGCCCACGTCTTTCCTATTGTTGTTGTTTTGAACACTTCCTTGCAACGCATCTCTACCCTTCAATAGTCCAATAGAAATTCACCAAAAACCCCAATTCCTCAACAACACCCCAAACACCAATCACAGCAATTCAACCCCCAAACCAACTGAATTCACAAAACCCCCCCTTTTAACACACCCAATCACCAATTCACAGTATAAATCACATTTATACTTATATTTTCTTTTTGGGCTTAAATTAAATTTTTTTAATATTAAAAAGAAAAATAAAGGAAAAAAAGATACTTAATGGTATTTTTTGTGAAAATACAGTTTTGAGGACCCAAAAATAAAATTAAAAAGTTTTGGGGAGTTTTTTTAAAAAAATTGAAGAAGTGAGCGAAGGATTGCACTGAAGGGCCCCCGTCCTTGGCCGGCTACATTCAAGGCCGCCGCCTTGAGGTCCGCCTTTAAACCGGCCCAAAAAAAGAAAAGCCGCCCCGGGCCTGACCGGCCTTCATTACTCCCCCCCGGAATCCATTGCGAGAATCTCTCCAAAATCAATCTTAATTAATTTGCTGACCAAATCCCATCAGATCAACCTTATCCCCCTCCTCTTTGAAAACCCCCTAAATAGACCCCTTGTGGGGAACCTTGGAGGCATCCTTTCTTTTGTTTAGAAACCTTTTTTTTCTTCTTCCCTTTTTTTTTAGCATCATTTGTCTTTCTTTTGAATCATTAGAAATTTTCCCTTTGGTCTTTTGATTTTTCCAAAGTTTTTGTTTTTAAGGAGAATGTCATTTGTTGAAGTTTGCTTTTTAATTGAAGAATTCAAGGGGTCCCTTTTTGAAGATTGAAGCTCTTGAAGATTTTAACCATTGTTTCATTTCTTATTTTCTTTTTTGCCATTTTTTTTAGTTGTTAATATGAATTCATTGCACCTCTTATTTCAATGTTTTTATGCAACTCATACCCATAATGTTTCCCAATCAATCCTTGTGGGAAAATGGGATGAAACTCTAGAATGTAAAAAGGATAATTAACCATGTTATGTAATTAGGAATTATTAGGATATTTTAATTGCAATTCCTTGATTTCAATTATAATCATTTTTTGATTATAATTTTTTAAAAATCCTTTGATACGGGAATTATTAGGATTTGTTTGGAATTCTAATTAATGATTATCAATACGGGAGTTGCGAAATTGGGTTTTAATAGAGTTATGGAGGGCGCATGCAATTTTTTTGTTAATTATCACTAAGGGATTAGGGTTTAATTTATTTAGGCATTAAATTGTTTGTACATCGGGAAAGGGGTAAAAACATAATTTTGAAATTTCCCTTTTTAATTGGAGACGCGGGAAGGGCCCACTAATTGATTTAAGGTCAACATCCCTAAAAAGGGTTTTCTAAACTCACTTGAATAACCTTATAACCACTAGTTGACATAATTTGGGTAGCAATTTGTTTAACAAATCTAGGTGAATTCTAATTTCCCTTTTTCCCTAATTGATAATTCATCAAAAAATTTTTTTCTTGTTGCTTTAATTTTAAATTTTTTAGATTAGACATTTCAAAACCCCTTTTTAATCACCTAGAAAATTGATAAAAATTCCCCCATAGATCATACTCTTTTGGGTTTTCCTCGAGGGATCGACAAACCCTTACTTTTCACCATTTTATTACTTGATACGACCAGTGCACTTGCTGCAATTACGCTCCCATTAATATATATGTTCTGAGTGTATCAAGTTTTGGCGCCGCTGCCGGGGAACTAATAGATAATTAGATTTTGTAATTCTGTTGGTATTTAGGCACAATTATTTTGTTATTTAATTTTTCTTATCATTGTGTGATCGTTTTCCATTCTCTTTAAGGGTCTTTTTAATGCGCAAGAGTAGAAGTGCTGAACTTCTACCAATTAATCTTGAGATAGAACGCACCTTGCGACACACTTAGAAAGAGCAAGAAGAAAGGAAGAAGAGAACATGGCAGATGATAAAAACAATCAGATTCAGGGTGTTTGGTAGCACTTCGAGAATACACGGTACCTGTTGTTTCCAGGTCCTGCAATTAGAAGACCAACAATTCAGGCTAATAATTTCGAGTTAAAACCAGCACCTCGTTCAAATGGTTCAATCAAATCAATTTGGAGGATATCCAAATGAAGTCCTGATGAGCATATTGCAGTATTCTTCAATATTGTAATACAGTGAAAATGAATAATGTATCTGATGATGTAATTAGGCTACAACTTTTTCCATTTTCACTTAGAGAAAAAGCTAGGGCTTGGTACAATTCATTGCCACAAGACTCTGTAACCACTTGGGTAGATCTCTCATCTAAAATTTTAAGGAGAATTTTTTCCACCAGCTAGAACTGCTAGGTTAAGAAATGACATCACAAACTTCATAAGTTTAGTGGTGAATCACTTTATGAAGCATGGGAAAGATTTAAGGAGGCAATTAGAAAATGCCCCCATCATGGATTACCAGATAATCTCCTTTTGAGATATTCTATCTCAGTTTAGATGACACATTGAGATCTCTGGTAGATGCTGCTTCTGGTGGTGCAATTAATGAGTAAGACATAGATGAGCTAGTGCTTGATAGATGAAATGGCCTCTAGTGCACATAATTGGCAACATGAAAGAGGTAAGTCTAGAGTGGCATCTGTCAATGATATGGACACCTTAACAGCTCAGATTTCTGCTCTTACCCGCCCATGTAAGTAAACTCACCTCTGCACCTTCTTTCAATGTTAAACAATTTTCTTGTTGTGAGTTATGCTCAGGACCACACTCAACTCTTGAGTGCCCATCAAGAAACTTTTCCTCCTCATCCCATGGAGAGCAAGTAAATTTTGTCAACAATTTCCAAAGAGGAAATCAAGGACCCTATTCAAACACCTACAATCCAGGGTGGCGTAACCATCCAAATTTTTCTCATGGAGAAATGATAACAACGCACTTAAACCCCCTGGATTTCAAAAGCAAGGTCCTAATCATAATAACTTCCCATCAACAATATCCTAATCAATAATACCTCTTCTCAGCAAGGTCAGTCTAAAATGGAAGAACTCATGATAAGTTATATGCAAAAGACTGACACAATGTTTGCAAAATCAACAAGCCACCATTAGGAATCTTGAAAATCAGCTTAGTCAAATGTCTCAACAGTTGAGTAATAGACCATCTGGGTCTTTACCTAGCAATACTGAGCAAAATCCTATGGTGTAAATGCTATATGTAAGAAGTGGTAAGGAATTGGTTGATAAGAAACTTGAGGAAGAGGAGGTATAACCTGGGGAAAGATAAAGGGAAACAAAAAGGAAGAGGAGCCAAAGAAAAATCACCAAAAGTGAAAGCATATTTTCCTCCTATTCCTTTCCCCAGGAAGGCTGAAGCAACAACAATTGGATTCACAATTTGCTAAATTTTTAGAAGTCTTTAAAAAATTGCAAATTAACATTCCTTTTGCAGAGGCACTTCAGCAGATGCCATCATATGCTAGGTTCATGAAGGATTTACTCACAAAGAAGAGGAAGATTGAAGGAAAATGAACCAGTGATGCTTATAGAGAATGTTCTATGATTTTACAAAAGAATTTATCCAATTTGCCAAGAAAACAAAGAGATCAGGGAAGTTTTACTATTCCTTGCACTATTGGTAATTTTAATTTTGATAAAGTACTTATAGATTCTGGTGCAAGTATAAATTAATGCCTCTGTCTATTTTAAAAAAAACTAGGACTTGGAGAATGTAAGGAGACGCACGTCACCTTACAACTTGCGGATAGAAGTGTCAAGTACCCAAAGGGTATAGTGGAGAATGTCCTAGTAAAAGTGGACAAATTTCATCTTTCCAGTTGACTTTATAGTCTTGGAAATGGAAGAAGATAGAGAGGTACCCATGATCTTTAGGAAGACCATTCCTAGCCACAGGTCAAGCTCTAATTGATGTAGGACAAGGTAAGCTCACCCTTAGAGCACATAGATGACCAGTAACATTTGATATGTATGATCCTATGTTTTTGTCTAATGAGAAAGCAAGGTATTCTGACATATCTGCTGAGGGTGAAATTACTAACAATGATGTGGAGGAAGATGTAGGGCAAACCACTCTTGAAGCTGTCTTGAATGAGATAGATGATTGGGGGGTGAAGATGAGCAAGAAAACAAAGGTCGTGAACAAGTACCCCCAGACTGAAAAGTGTGTTGCTTTGAGAAGACAGACGACTATGAGAAAGCTACCAGTGCCGACACTAATGCCTATGCAGACACTTGAACCTAATGTCTTTTCTAATCAATTGTTTGATTATAAGTGTCTGAATTTAGGAAATCCATGGCCTCACATTAATCAAGCGCCTATGACAAAAGAATTGCAGCAGCAGATTCAAGGCCAGTTGGATGAATATAGGGAAATCCTGGGATGGTCAAGGGCAGACATCCAGCAGGTAAGTTTTGTTGATATCTACCTACAAAACATTGGCGGAAGCTGAAAAGAAGGGCACCATACCATGGAAGGAAGCTTGGAATCCTAATCTGAAAACGATGGTGTTGAAGGAGTTGTTTAAACTCCTTGATGTAAGCTAACCCTGATAGTCAGGCTGATGACTATAAAACAAGCGCTTCATGGGAGGCAGCCCATGCTTAATAAGTATCTATAATAGTTTCGTTAAAAAAAAAAAAAAAAAAAAAAACTAATTCAAGGCTGGATAAGAGCTGTCGGTGCATTTAAGACACTCCAAGGATGACAGACATTTTAGGAGGAATTTTCTTCCTGATGAACAATTTTATACCAGGGAAGTACCAGTATTTCAATTTCTGCATTGACATTCGTTTCCTTAATTTTGTGATATATTAGGAACAATGAGGACATTGTCCAATTTAAGTGTGGGGAAGGGATTATAAATGTAGAAGTATAATGATTGCACACATCATGAGCTTACAAATCCCATGCTTTATTTATGTCCTAAGTGTTTTCAATGAAATCCTGAAATTGAATTAGATTGGTGCCCTACTCGCCAATTGTTGTGACAAGTTTACATAGTTAAAATTTAAGAGTAAAATCTCTAGAGAACGGGTTTACCCTATGTTTAGCCCTTTGAACTTGAGTTTGAGTCCTTAAGTTGAAAAAACAAGCAAGTTTACTTCAAGGAAAAATTGGTTGGGATAAATCTCTATTGAAATTTCTTTGAGAATACCTTAACACCTAGTGAAAGAGGTAAAAGAAATATTTTACTTAGTGATCCCTTAAAAAAAAAAAAAAAAAAAAAAAAAAAAAAAGAGAGCCTTTACTCCAATAACTCAGGAAAGTGAGTTAAGAGTATCCAATCTTAAATGTTAGTGTGAGGAAGAGTTCGTAGGGGTCCCTTTAAAACCTGGTCACTTAGGCGATGAGCCCAGGATGTGCCGACTCAATGAACTCACAATAACGAGAAGGGCGGAAAGGCAAAAATTTAGTACCTTAATGAAAGTCAGGTTGACATGGGCGAGCTTTGGTCCCTCAGAAGAGTGAAGTCTCACTCCACTGCCAATCAAGGCAAATAAAACATAAAAAAAAAAAAAAGGGGGGAGAAATTCTAGGAAAAAATGGATACCATATGCTTTCACTCCTTGTTATCTTGTTTAGAGAAGTAAAATTGAGGGAGATGATACTTGCTAATAACCAATGAAGTTTAAATGAATGTTTTTCCTTATGGACTAAGTATTGTTTTCTATTGTTAAACACTGGGATTAAAAATCTGTTGTATTTAGATTAACTACTAAATTTCAACTAGATATACTAGTTACAAATTTCAGTATGGTCAGAACAATGGGCACCAGAAGTTCAATGATGGATTTCTCTTGTTTAAATCAATTATTTTGCTTGAGGACAAGCAAAAGTTCAAGTGTGGGGATGTTGATAAGATCACATTATACTTATATTTTCTTTTGGACTTATATTAAATTTATTTTAATATTATAATAAAATATAAAGAAATGATACTTAATGGTATTTATTGTGAAAATACAGGTTTTGAGGACCCAAAAGTAAATTACAAGTTAATTGGAGGAGTTTTTCACAAAATTGAAGAAGTGAGCGAAGGATTGCACTGAAGGCCGCCGTCCTTGGGTCGGCCTACATTCAAGGCCGCCGGCCTTGAGCCGGCCTTTAAACCGGCCTCAAAAAGAAGAAAAGCCGCCGGCCTTGAGCCGGCCTTGAGCCGGCCTTCATTACTCCCCGGATATCCATTGCGAGAATCTCTCCAAAATCATATCTTAATTAATTTGCTGACTCAAATCCTCATCAGATCAACCTTATCCCCCTCCTCTTTGGATCTATAAATAGACCCCTTGTGTGAACCTTGGAGGCATCCTTTCTTTTGTTTAGAATCCTTTTGTTCTTCTTCTTTGTTTTAGCATCATTTGTCTTTCTTTTGAATCATTAGAATTTCCTTAGGTACTTTAGATTTTTCCAAAGTTTAGTTTGAAGGAAGAATGTCATTTTGTTGAAGTTTGCTTTCAATTGAAGAATTCAAGGAGTCATTTTTGAAGATTGAAGCTCTTGAAGATTATAACCATTGTTTCATTTACTTTATTTTCTTTTATGCCATTTATTAGTTGTTTAATATGAATTCCATTGCACCTCTTTATTTCAATTGTTTTTATGCAACTCATACTATAATGTTCTAAATCATCCTTGTGGGAAATTGGATGAAACTCTAGAATGTTAAAAGGATAATTGTAGCCATGTTATGTAATTAGGAATTATTAGGATTATTCATGATTGCAATTCCTTTGATTTCAATTATAATCAGTCTTTGATTATAATTGTTAGAAATCCTTTTGATACGGGAATTGATTAGGATTTGTTAGGAATTCTTAATTAGATTGATTATCAATACGGGAGTTGCGATAATTGGTTTAATTAGAGTTTATGGAGGGCGCAATGCAATGTTTCTTGTTAATTAATCACTAAGGGATTAGGGTTAATTGATTTAGGGCATTAGTTGTTTGTAGCATCGGAGGTGTATGAACATAATTTTGATTCCTTGGTTAATTGGAGACGCGGAAGCCGACTAATTGATTTAAGGTCAACATCCCTAAAAAGGATTTTCTAAACTCACTTGAATAACCTTATAACCACTAGTTGACATAACTTGGTAGCAATTTGATTAACAAATCTAGGGTGAATTCTAATTTCCCTTGTTCATAATTGATAGATTCATCATAAAATTTTTCTTGTTGCTTTAAGTTAAATTTTTAGATTAGACATTTCAAAACCCCTTTTTAATCACCTAGATATTGATAAGAATTGCCATAGATCTAGTACTCTATTGGTTCCTCGAGGGATCGACAACCTTACTTTTCACCACTTTATTACTTGATACGACCAGTGCACTTGCTGCAATTTACGCTCCCATTATATATATATGTTCTGAGTGTATCAAGTTTTTGTGGTTCCATTTACACCCATAGGATTTTGCTCAGTATTGCTAGGTAAAGACCCAGATGGTCTATTACTCAACTGTTTAGACATTTGACTAAGCTGATTTTCAAGATTCCTAATGGTGGCTTGTTGATTTTGCAACATTGTGTCAGTCTTTTGCATATAACTTATCATGAGTTCTTCCATTTTAGACTGACTTTGCTGAGAAGAGGTATTATGATTAGGATATTGTTGATGGGGAGTATTATGATTAGGACCTTGCTTTTGAAATCCAGGAGGTTTAAGTGCATTGTTATCATTTCTCCATGAGAAATTTGGATGGTTACGCCACCCTGGATTGTAGGTGTTTGAATAAGGTCCTTGATTACCTCTTTGGAAATTGTTGACAAAATTTACTTGCTCTCCATGGGATGAGGAGGAAAAGTTTCCAGATGGGCACTCAAGAGTTGAGTGTGGTCCTGAGCATAACTCACAACAAGAAATTTGATTAACATTGAAAGAAGGTGCAGAGGTGAGTTTACTTACCTGGGCGGTAAGAGCAGAAATCTGAGCTGTTAAGGTGTCCATATCATTGACAGATGCCACTCTAGACTTACCTCTTTCATGTTGCCAATTATGTGCACTAGAGGCCATTTCATCTATCAAAGCACTAGCCTCATCATATGTCTTACTCATTAATGCCTACGTACCTGCTATTCAGGATCAAACAAGCCGTAGTTCGCTTTTTTGAAAACCTTAAATGTGTTTGTGAATTTTAGTTTCGAAATCTCTTTCGATTTATGTTTTTAACCATTTTTGGGATTTTTTTTTTTTGAAAAAACTAAGCCTAAGCTTTAATCTGATTTTTGAAAATGATTTTTAGGGAAAAACATCAATTTTGGATTTATTTGAAGAAAAGGATTTTTCTAAGTTCTAAAACTCATTCATTTTTTCTTTTTGAATTTTTATTATTTTTTTATGATTTTTGTGAAAAATTTTATCCTAAGTTAATATCTATCCTATTTTGAAATCTAAAATTTATTTTTATTTTTCCTAATATTTTTTATTATTTTTCTACATTTTATTATTTTATTTTTTTTATCTATTTATTATTATTTTTTCTTATTTATTATTTTTCTACATTATTAAATTCTAGAAAAATCTAATTTCTACATTTTCCTATTTATTAAAAATAAAACATAAACAAATAAATAAATAACTAACTAAATAACAAATAATAAATAAATAAATAAATAAATAAATTAATTAATTAAATAAAATAATAAAAATCCGGAAAATCCGACTTACCTGGATCCGAGTCGGTACGCGAGTCGGGTCGATCGGGTCGAAATCGGGTCGGGTCGGATCGGTCGGATGTGGCGGCAGAAGGTGCTCGTTCACGACGTTCCGGCGGCCTTTTACAGCGGGTGAGGTGTCGAATCCTAGCTTCTCGAGGGTGCTGAATCCAATGGTGCTGGTGGTTCGCTCCCAAATCGCCTCTTGGTGGTGGTTCAACTCCAGTCGGTGCTCGCGGTTTTGGACTCTTCTCCGATGCTCTCCGATTTGCACTCTTTCCTCACTTTCTCTCAATTGTGATTCGTGTTTTGGCTTCCTCCACTCCTCCTGTATTTATAGGCACTTGAAACCGAGCTGGATAAGCTCGGATTTCCTCCGATCGAAGCTAATCGGATTTTTGATTAAAAAACCAACTCCGATTTGTGTCTATCCATCGATTTGTTGCGATTTGATTCCAATTAGATAATGTTTATCTTATTTCTATTGAAGATCTGTTGGATTTGCAAAAAAAATCGAATCGAAACGGCTGAAATACGAATTTTTCCTTCCGCTGGTGATCTCGGGCTCGAGGTAGGAGACGATCACGCGCCCGGCGCGTGCGCTTCCTCCAGCCAATCAGATGCTGCCACGTGTCCTGGGTAAATGAAAAATTCACAAAACGCGGAAACTGCTTCCCCCGCGTTTCGAACCCCTGACCGAGCCCCCTTGTATGCGCCTTAGCCCATGGTCCGGACCAGTTGAGCTAGCCCACTTTCCTGATTTTTCTAATTTCACAAATTGTATATATGCAATGAGATTTTTCTATTTTTTGAAATTTCAAAAATTTGTAAAAATTGTTTATTATTTATTATTGCTATTTTGTGAAATCATTTTTCAAAATTGATGTGTTTTGCTATTTATTTTTATTTTTTGAATATTTTTAATTATTTATGCTAAATTAGGGAAAAATTGAAAAAAATTGGAAATTGATTATTATGGATTCCTAGGGCAAAAATGGGGTGTTTACACTACTCCTAAACAATTTTTTTATACAGTAGTGAATAAGGTCGTATCCACAGGGATTGGTTAAATTTATTTCTATAGAAAGAAAATAGAGAGAAAAAGAAGAATGGGGGTTTTGTTTGTAAATTTAAATAAAATTAAAGTCAGATAATAAAATTTAATATTGATGAAAGCCTAACTAAAGGTATCATTATAGTTTAATTCATAGAAATGATCATTGATGCAAATATTTTCTATTCTTTATCTCAGATAAACTGGTTATGGTTATTAACAAGATCTAATAACATATCTCTCCTTACTTTCTTGATAATCAAAACAAGCTCTTTGATTACTTCTCTTATTGATTAAACAATCCTAAACAAGCTCTTAGGATTTAATCTATCAATAGCATTAAAAACAAGAGAGACCACCAATTCATGCCAGTAGATTATAAGATAACCTATTTAAACAAGATTATATATCTCCATAACATGAATTTGATAATTTATTCTATAATCAAACATGTTATTGTGTCATAGAGATTAGAACTATCAAACAATTACGGATATGACATTCTAATTCACAATATATTAACTTGCTAATGGAATAGAAGAGCTCTAATTCATACAAATCAAACAAGATAATAATAACAAAACATTCAGCAGATATATAAATACCTAAAAATAAAGAATAGAATAAAGACAAATCAATTAGATCTCACAATTCTTAAAGAACTAAACTATTGATGATCCTTTGGCTAGAAGATTGTTTAGCCACACATGTTCATAACTAAACAAAATCAAAAAGTGAAAAAGATGAAAAGTCTTTGTGTTCAAGTGTCTCCGTTTTCAAGTGTCTCCTGCTTTTCCTATTTGGTTTCTTCCCTCCTTCTGGAAAACGAAGAGATATATATATGAAAACCGAAAAATCTCCTGAAATGGCCAAACTTTTCCATATACACGGTCTCAACCTACAGTTATACACAGCCATGTATTTAAAACCGTGTAAGTTTCTGTTTTTTTTTTTCAAACCAAACACACGGCTGTATACTTAAACCGTGTAAGCTTCTATTTTTTTTTTTCAAACCAAACACACGGCCGTGCATCTGGAAATACACGCCCGTGTACTTCCCTTGTTTCTTCTAAAAAGCTATTTTGTTCGTGCATTCTTCTCTTGTACGCCGGTGGTGTAAATCCTTGACTTTGATCTAAATAGCAGATGACTTCTCTAAATCACTTGAATTAGCACTCTTGACTCCATTAAACCTGATTTATAACCATAATAAAATTAAGTACCTTTTCCTTATGATTTCTATAAAATCAATAATAAATTAACACAATTCATACTATAAAGATTGAGTATAAAATGGCTCTATCATTAGTTTAGGATTGAATGAAAGTGAAAGGAGTTAGTACTAACTAGTAGAAGTTTTGGTTTTCTTATAGAATTTAACTTTGATTTGTATGCTTAGATTACTAAGATTTATCTCATGGGTTTAAGATTAGTTGAGTCTACTTGGTTTTGCGGGCGAGGCAACTTACATCGTTACTTAAAAGCTTTTAAGTCAACTTGAGAGTTTACTTTGGTCAACTCGGCTTTTTGTATAGGTAGACCTAAGTTAACTTAGGTCTTTTCTTATCTAATATAGAGTTGACTCAAGTAAATTCTTTGTTTTTAGCAAGTTGACTCAAGTCAATTATCGGGTTACTAAGTCAACTATAGTCCTAACCTTATTTGACTATCTCAAGGTAAGATTTTCTAAATTTAAGGATTAATTCATCTCGAAGGTTTTTGCAAGATGCATAGTTTTATCAAGAGGTTGATTTGGTGGTTTTCCTTGAGAAGCTATGTGAAACTTTTTTCATCAAGTTTATCGAGATGACTTTCTTAAGAAGTTAACTTAGTATACTTCTTAGCTAAGTTTCTTTTGATGTCTTACTTGAGAAGTTGATCAAGTAAACTTCTTTAAGAAGTTAACTTTGAGGTAGCTTTCTTAGGAAGTTAGTTAGAAAAGCTTCTTAGATAAGTTAATTATTTACTTCTCTTAAAAGAAGAAAAAATGTATATAGATATTTAAAGGATTCTTAAATTGACTAAATGAAATTCTTGTTACATAAAGTTTGAAGATTAACTTTATGTAGTTAATAATATTTGAGGCTTAATTATAAAATATAGACAATAATCGTAATTATTTGAGAAAAAAAATTAGGGTACTATATTATACTTTATTGAGATCTTAAACAGTTAGCCTAATTAATTCTATCATAAAAAAATGTCCTAATTCTATGGGGTTTCACAACATTGGTTTGGTGGTTTAGAGGTAAACCTTCTACATTTCTAACTTTTTCCATCTCCAATCTATGCTAACAATAGTCTAAGGCTCTTAAACATTGAAGTTTACTTAATACATTAAAGAAGAATGATTCCTAATGATGTGCCTAAAACCATGATTAAGCACATGCAAAACTAATTTGAAAAACAATCAAACAATGTCAATCAAACTAGCTTCCAAATGGCATCAATTCTTAATGTTTATAACCAATTCTTCAAACGAGGATGTGGTCAATCTTAAGTATCCAAATTAGATTTCTTTGATACCAAAAGATGATGTGCCTAAAAGGGGCTTTAAGCACCTGCAATTGGAACAAATTGTAAACCTTAATGCACTTGTTCAATCTCGACTCAAAACTTCAATAATTTGCGTGAACCCTAATGGAGAGCAATGAAATCCGAATGCTTTAATTTGCAAAGTAAAAATTCCACAAGGATAAAATCCTTCAAAAAACACTAAATACAAATGAGTGCCATGTGAATTACACAAAAAACAGTAAGAACTAATTCAAAGATCTACTTTCCCAACAAAGCAATCCTTGGTTCAAATGAAGCTAAATTGAAGGTTAAAACTTAAGGGCTAAAACCAATCAATTGTAACAACATGAAATTGGTTACAAATGTAATCTAATTCGATCAATAACAAATCCAATTTAACCCTAGATACAACTTACTAATGATGAAAAGGAAATTGCAACAAGGAAAATTTGATATTACTCACAAACTAGCCTTGAAGCCACTTGCCACAACCTCAAATTGGGATTTGAAATTGATAAGAGCAATTTGTGGAATTAGACAACCCTAACCCTCAACACGTGAAGTGTGTCTATTCTAAAAATTTTGCTAAAGTCCCTCAAAACCTTACTTAAGCAAGTATTTATAGTTGCTCCCTTTAAAGTTAAAAGTCTACAAAATTACAACTATGCCACTTTTAGGGTGGTTGGTTGATGCGGAATTCGGAATGCTCTGAAACCAAATGATTCGAAAACGGATTTGGATTCCTTCAAACAAACCAAATCGTTAATAACAATCAAATGTCACAAATTTTTAGGGTTTTCTGGATTTTGGTACTAACGAATAAAATCAAAGATATGGATAAAATTATTAATCTATAGATGCCAAGATTGATAAAATTAAACTGATTTGCAATCAAATCATAGAATGATAGAGACCACGTTCTATAAATCAATCACTATGGTTAAAGAATTCCAAGAATTCAATAACGATGCTCACCACAAATTCTAAAGAACTAAGAATTTGATAAGAACAACAAGAATAAAGAGAAAAATCAATTCCCAATATTCACAAATCTCCAAAGAAGATTCACACCGCTTAAAGTGTCTCTGTTTTACAACCAAAATAACATTCTCCCTCGAAAAACCCTAAGGACGCCTATTTATATCATCCTAAAAAATTTGTGCGAAACCATTCAAGGCTGGCAGCCTAAGTACATAGGCTAGCACCCAAAGGCCGGCTCCAAGGCCGGCGGCCTTGAAGCTAACTCGGTCGGCTTTTATTCAAGGTCGGCTTAAGGCTGGCCAAACTTCACCTTGGGTCCTCCCGACGCTTATGTCCTCCTTTTTTGGACCCCGCACTGCCACCTAGAGCTCGGATTAACTTTGTTTTCTTTGGCACTCGTATCTTAGCTCTTGGAATCGTATCATTCCCTCCATGTTGAAAAAGATTCGACCTCGAATCTGTATTGTCCATCCTGCTAGGCCACATAAACAGACTCCTCTTTCCCTTGGGCTTCTTAAGGCAAATCAATCTTGTTTGTTGTATTTCAGTTGGACTCATAGGAAGAAGCTTGTATGTCTTGTCCTATTGTTGAATGGTATACTCATTGGTGTATCCATCATACTTGGCTCTGAGGTCATACTACCAAGGTCTTCCAAGGATCAAATGTGTAACTTCCATGGGAGCTACATCACAAATAATTTTGTTAGTATAATTACCAATAAGCAATGGAACACGAACCTGTTTGTGTACATGAACAGCTCCCTGTGGACTCAACTAATGAAGTGCATAAGGTCTTGGATGCTGCTCCACCTATAAACCCAACTTAGTAACCCAACTTGCTGAAGCAACATTAGTGCAACTGCCTGTGTCAACCACAATCAAACAAGTCTTCCCCTGCACCATGCCTTGGATATGAAATAAATTGGCTCTCTGATTAGGAACAGCTTCATCCTGCTTAACCATTAGCAAGTCTCCCTGTACCGGACTCGCTATAATGTCTTCATCTTCCTCTTCTGCCTCAATACTCTGCTGTTCTTCTTCCTCACTCTCAACTTTGTCCCCCTTGATGACCATAACCCTTTTATTAAGACATTGAGAAGCAATATGGCCAAGTCCTAAACATTTAAAACATTTGATATCCCTGCTCCTCTTTTGTTGTGTTTGGTCAACAGCCTCACTAGTGACTGCCTTTCCCTTTTCCTTCCTTTCTTTCTCCCTCTCACCATCATTTGACTTATGGTGTTGATATGATTTCTAATCCCGCCATTTCTGATCCCACTTGTGCTGATGCCGCTCAACCCGACTGGCTAATTTAATCACATCCTCAAGAGTCTAATAATGCTGGAGTTCCACTAAATTGGCAATGTCCATCTTCAACCCATTAATGAAACGAGCTATGGATTCATCTGATGATTCCCTAATATCACACCTTGCCATTAGTGTCTCAAACTCCTTCACATACTCTTCTATGCTTCTCTTACGTCTCTCAATTTATAATTTATCCCACCACAGACTAGCATATTCAGAAAATGTTAAAGACGCCATTTTCACCTTCATGCGCTCATCCCACTCATAACAGTCAAACACCTTCTCAACCCGTGGCACCCAGTTTAGGAATTCCTCTGGTTTACTACTACTAGTGAAAGGTGGAATTTTCAGCTTGATGTTTTCAATCCCCTTACGCCTGTCAACATTGTTTCCTCTCCTACTCCTTCCACTACTAGCATCAGATTCACCACTAGAGTGTCTCCTCCTAATTCCTGCACCACTATGGCTTCTTCTATCCTTAACCTCCAATCTCTCTATAATCAATCTAAGATTTTCTTGGATTTGATTGAACTCAGCCCTATCACAACCTCACCCCCATTGCCAACGTCATTCCTATTGTTGTTGTTTTGAACACTTCCTTGCAACGGCATCTCTACCCTTCAATAGTCAGCAATAGAAATTCACCAACAACCCAATTCTCAACAACAGCCCCAAACACCAATTCACAGCAATTCAACACCCAACAACTGAATTCAGCAAAACCCCAATTCTCAACTACAGCCCAATCACCAATTCACAGTGATAAGATCACATTATACTTATATTTTCTTTTGGACTTATATTAAATTTATTTTAATATTATAAGAAAATATAAAGAAATGATACTTAATGGTATTTATTGTGAAAATACAGGTTTTGAGGACCCAAAAGTAAATTACAAGTTAATTGGAGGAGTTTTTCACAAAATTGAAGAAGTGAGCGAAGGATTGCACTGAAGGCCGCCGTCCTTGGGCCGGCCTACATTCAAGGCCGCCGGCCTTGAGCCGGCCTTTAAACCGGCCTCAAAAAGAAGAAAAGCCCGGCCGGCCTTGAGCCGGCCTTCATTACTCCCCGGATATCCATTGCGAGAATCTCTCCAAAATCATATCTTAATTAATTTGCTGACTCAAATCCTCATCAGATCAAC